>BSBM01000115.1:14362500-14374654 GCA_027924585.1 Larix kaempferi | reverse complement strand
TGTATGCATGAGTAATGTGTGTGGATGTTATTTTAATTCCGCTGTGCATAGTTGATTTGTTTTACATCTGCACATTCACATTTTTATTTATATGAATCTAACTAATGGGTTGAGATCATGTGAAAGCCTTGAGTTTGGCATCATGTACCCTGCCTCGCCAAGGTTGAATGGGTGGGTATGTGACAGTTGGTATCAGAGCCAGGTTGCAGCATTGGGTCTTTATGGGGCTACCTATCATAGGTGCAGAGGTAAGAATGCTTCCTGCTCAGCACTGATAGTTAGGAAAAATTTCAAAAAAGTTTCAATTTCAAAATTTTTCTAAGTTTCTATGATGACTTCTGAAACTGCGGAAGGATTCCGCGAACGTTTCCGCAACGCGGAAGAGTTCGGGAAGATGTCCCGAATTTGCGGAAAGATTCCACGAGTTGTTCCGCAACGCGGAAGAATTCGGAAAACTGTTCCGAAACAGTGGAAATTTTTTTCTAAGTATTCGGCGTCAAAAAGAAATTTTCAGAAGGATTTCTCTTCCGAAATTGCGGAAGGAATTCTCTTCCGAAATTTGCGGAAGGAATTCCGGAATGTCTTTCGAAATTGCGAAAGAGTTCCGCGAATCTTTCCTAAACTGCGGAAGAGTTCGGAGAACCTTTCCGCAATTGTGGAAGAGTTCCGCGAATCGTTCCGCAACGCGGAAGAGTTCGGGAAATCGTTCCGAAATTTGCGGAAGAGTTCCGCAAGTCGTTCCGAAACTGCGGAAGACTTTACCAATTGCCCCGAAATTTCAGAAGCGTTCGGCAAACTGTTCCGAAACGGCGGAAGCATTCCGCGAATGGCTCCGCAACTGCGGGAGCATTCGTCGAATGGCTCCGCAATTGCGGGAGTGATCGGCGAACCACCCCGCCAAAAAAAAAAAAAAAAAAAAGAGTAAAGTGACGAAAACTCTATTTTTGGATAGAGGGAGCATCTGGGATCAGAATGGGATGATTCTTGTGGGGCTCGGAGGCCATTGACAAAGGCCATGAACGAACCAGTGAAGACCTCAAGCCCATTACACTCCGATTTGACAGAAAATAGATAATAGTGACTTTTGAAGGACGGAGTCCCGAGGCTTGAAGGAAGGTCGGTTTGAGCTGAAATTGATCAGGCGCGGCTATGAAGCAGGCACGATGTTAAGTTCAGAATCTTGGAGCCAAACTCCAAAGGATGTGAGTTCGGGGTGAGCAAGAAGGCCAAAAAGCACTGTTCCGAGCCACTTTTTCGGGATTGTGAAAAGCTTGTGGACAGTAAAAGTGACCCTAGATGTGGGAATAATTTTTTTTACTGAACTAGACATTTTATATTCTCATTAAGACGGACAGTTTTCGTTAGACAAAGATTTCCCAGAAATGCACCGTTTGGGAGATAGCCATTTTTGGCCCAAAATTTGGAATTTTGGAAAAATATGAAAAGTGAGAAGTAGTAAAACCCAGAAATTCATAGAAGATGAACGGTGCATCGGAATTGAAATCCGTGAATTGCTAAGTGTTCTTGGTTATATGGACTAACTTCTCTCAATATAATTTTTTTTGTGATTCCTCATAGATTTTCTTCCCCAGGTGGCTAAAGTTGGCATTCTGGACCAAAATGCAACTGTGTAAAATGTACAGAATTGGAGTGAAAGTTGTCATTTTTGAAGAGATGTAGTTTCTGCACCTGATGTCAGAATGGAGCATGAAGATAGGCATTGGAAAGCTTGTCCAGCAGGGAACAATGATACATGACCAGAGTTTGAATAAGGTCTACATATATCATAGATATTTAGTGCAGAAGAGTGTCAGCGGCTGTTTTGACAAACAAATTTTGTTGTCAATATGGGCAATTTTTACAATTGCATGATATGGAAGAGGAGTTCCACGTTACAATGAGGGATTGAAAAGGGAAGAATTCTTTAAACCCCTGTTTGTTATCATACTTATAATTATGAAATTGACATATGGCATAAAAATGTTAAAAATGGAAGGGATTACATAGATGTATATGCACTAGATGGCATCTTAACAAACATTGCATAGTGCTTATGGAAATGTTTGTGCATAAATGGGATATTGCATATTGGTAGAATAATGAAGTCTGCATATGCAATGAACCACTAATGGAGAATATTGTGGTTGATAATCACTATTGATGTTGGTATTGGTTGTAGGACCAAGGATAACAAAGAGCATGGCTAAATGTGCTGAGGATGTTGTTGCATGAAGCCAACAACCTTATGCAGAAAGGATGGTGCAACAAATCTATGATCATAAAGTTGGCAAAAGGACTGAGCAGCCTTGGTAAGAGGCCAGCTAATCAGGTAACATCAGGCGATGTTAATAGTAACCATGCAGGTAATGATTATTGGTGCCAAATTGCATGAATGTTGAAAGAGAATTTGGAAAGATCTCTTCAACTATGTTTTGAGCTATGTTGAGATTAGTTTGCATGTGATAGGGAATATTGATTGGGACTGTTAACCTACCAAGCTTGGTGAGGTGTCGGTAAGTGAAGGAATTAATCCTTACACCCTATGACTATTTAGAAATCTCAATGCATTCATATGAATTTATATCATGCCATGTGTATGTTGGTTATGTGCCTAATAACCAAAGCCAGTGAGGACTAGTGGTCCTGATTATGGTAATGCAGAATAGTAAGTACATGAAGAGCCAAATCATGATCGATGGGCTGCTAGGATGCTCTATGGAAGGACAGAGTTGTATGAAGGATATGACTGTGAAATAATGAGTATTTACGATTTATTTAAGTTGCATGGATAGTGTGACCATGTTTTGAAATTCTGTTGTGATAATGATGCATATATAGAAATGTATATATATTTCATTGCATTTCAAATGTTAAACAGCTGAGGGTGTTTGAATTATTGAGTATTATAATTCTGAGATCACTTCAGTGACTATTATGGCAATGAATGATTATGTGCGTAGATACTCACAACGTGTTTGGCTGATTGAAGTTTCAGTTTTCAGGTAGAAAAGTCTTGTGTATGGCGATGAGGATAAATCCATAGTAAAGACCGGGATCTACCATGTGCAAAAGACAAAGGTTATGGGAAGGTTCCCATGGTTGTAAATTTACGCATGAAACGAATCTGAAAATTGTCTGGTTAAGTTTATGAGAATAGTCTCATAGTTGCAAATCTAATTTATGTAGGAAAACAGAGTTACAAATTTCAGATTTGAGAATTTGCTTATAATTGCTAATGATTGCTTGGCTTATATAGAATTGTGTCAGGAAGACATGCTGTAGGTGGATGTCCAGGTATGGTAGCAAGGGTGAAACCATAATGGGCAGAGTGATACCACTCACAAGAACCAAACAATATGAGGAGAGACTCATTGCTAAGCAAATCAATTTCTGTAGGAGACAGAATTGTAAATTCATATTGAATTTAATTATTAATGCTATTGATTGGTTATGGAACAATCATATTTGAAGCTTATTGCTAAATGTTGCTGACTGTTTGGCTATTTGATAAAGTGTGCCAGGATGACACATTGTAGGAAGACCATGTGTGGTGGCCTGCAGAAGCCAAACTAGATGGGAAGGATCCCATGCTTTGGAAATGGGTTTCAGGTGAAAACGCCATTGTAAACGTTGATAATGTCTCAGCCGAATTGCATGATGGTAAAGCTATGCCCAGGAGGGCATGTGAGACACATATGCAAAATGAATGAGTATTCTGTGACCCTATACAAGAACATGCATGTCTAAATTATTAGGGTTATATCATTGCAAAATGCTTGATTATGATTAGGGCCTACACAGCGCACACCGGAAAGGGGCTGCACACCTTTTCTGGTGCTGGGTCATGATAGGGTTTTTCGATATTGACTACACCCTAAGGGAATGGATGCATTCCTGGTGTTTCAATACTTGATAGTGAATGATATGAAATATGATTACAATTTTTGGGCAGCAATACTGATGAGCCTGCTTATCCTTCTTGTGCTAACAGCTTAAACAAATGCAACTTGGTGTTGCACGTAAGAGGCAAAGTGAAGAAAGGGTGCTCAAGAGGACTGTATGGGCAGTGGTAACCTTTCTACGCTCACACTAAAGGACACTAGAAGGGATGGATAGGCCCGAGGAGCTATGCTGCAGAAAAGGGGTATCATCCTTGTGTAGTGTGAGTGGGTATTGTGGGGCCATGCTAGCCTGCAGTCAAGTGAGTCACCTATGGAGTTCCTGGAGGGAACCACTGGTTGCATAAGAGAAGGAGCCACGTAATCATATTATGTTGTTCATATTGCCTGATAAACCCAGTCGGTGTACTGGCTTAGCAATGGTGGTTGTATGCCTGATAAACCCAGTCGGTGTACTGGCTTGGCATGTTGTTAAATTAATGCCTGACAAACCCAATCGGTGTACTGGCTTGGCATTGGTTATTGTATGCTTGATAAACCCAGTCGGCGTAGTGGCTTAGCATATTGATTTTTGAAATGCTTGATAAACCCAGTCAACGTACTGGCTTAGCGTACTGATTTTTGAAATGCTTGATAAACCCAGTCGGCGTACTGGCTTAGCATACTGATTTTCGGGATGCCTGATAAACCCAGTCGGCGTACTGGCTTGGCATTGCCCATTCAGATGATGTTGCGGAGTAGCATGTGTGCTGGCCAAGCATCCACCCCACAGGTGATCCAAGGCTTGTAAAGCAGAGAAGGAAACCTGTGGCGTAGTGATGAAATGCGCAATATAGATAAGTATTCATTTTCATTTATTTCTTGTTTGGAATAATGAAGATTTCAGGTACAAGTCGTATGACAACCAAGCTAATACACTGTTGTTTCTTTGTTGGAAACCTTGGCCGTTGCAGGAAGAAAGGACCCTGAAAGAGCTATAAATGCTTGGTAAAGCTAGAGAGTAACTGGTTGGAGCTATAAATGCTTGGTAAAGCCAGAGAGTAACTGGTTGGAGCTATAAATGCTTGGTAAAGCCAGAGAGTAACTGGTTGGAGCTATAAATGCTTGGAAAAGCCAGAGAGTAACTGGTTGGGCACTGTAAAATTCTTGGTAAATTCAGAGGATAGTTGGTGGGAACATTAACCACTTGATGTTGTGGAGTAGCCAGTGTGTTGGCCAAACATTCCCTTAAACAATTGATAAAACCAGTCAGCGTACGGGCCTGGCATTTCCTATTCGAATGGTTGTGGAGTAGCCTGCGTGCTAGCCCAACATTCATTGCTGTACCCCACAGGAAATCCAATGCTTGGAAAGCAAAGAAGGATCCTGTGGGATAAAGTGAAGACATCCAATAAAGATAAGTATTTGGTTATCTTGCAACTCTTGCTTATGAAGATACATATGATTTAATTATGATTTCTTAAATTTCTCATTTGGAGATAAACCCTATGAAAATACACTAAACATGTGAATTGACTCAATATTTGAGTGTAGGTATTGCTGGAAGCAAGGACTATGAAAGCATTTGGAGGATGCATGTGGACATAGGACTGTCCTAAAGAGCTCAGTATGAGTAGTAACGAAAGATGGTGCTAGTGGAACTGTGTGGGTCCTAGCAGCCAAAGGTCCTATAAGCAACAATGGGGAAGGGTTCCCTAGTTGAAAGGCATTAGACAGACCTTAGACACTAAAGTGTCATAGCCAAGAAAGGGAAAGTCAAGCATTCACATTGAAGTGAAAGAGACTAAGGAGCATAGAACCACCAGTGATGGTGTGGCTCTGGATTGGAACAAGACTAAGAGGGGGAAACTCTTACTCTTCTTTTTCCTTTTGACTGATGCATCTTAGAAACAAAGGATTGTTGAGTGCATGTCATAAATGAAAACAAATTGTGTTTCATTGCTTGAAATGAATTGTGAATGCTGAAATAGTTATTTCCTTGTGAAAAGATGAACATGAATGAGTTCATGTGTGTGTGAGAAAACATGAAATGTGTGGAAGTCTCATGAGTAAAGCATAGACGTTCCAAGTCAATTGGGAAAATAATTGACTAATTGTATTATTGTGTTATGCTTGTCCTAATAGGAATTGCCATGATAAGTCTCACAGGTGAGAAATTGAAAGCCATTGATTACAGCTATTACTAGCCAAGTGTTGCTGGTGAGCAAAGAGAGAGCCATTTGGGCACCATGATCATGGCAGAAGACCATAAGCTATTTGTTTTGGCTGGAAGCTTTCCTCAATTAGTTACCAGGACAGCAAGGAAGATGAAATCCATGAAATTCCAGACTTGTAGATCAGCTGGAAGATAAACAAACGGAAAGGGATTGCTTTGGAGCAATGCCCACCTGTAGAACCGGAAGACCAAAGCTAGCAGGAGCAGCTTGGGGAAGCCAAAGGACTTGATCCTGAAAGGTCAAAGTAAAGAGATGAAATGCAGGACAAACCTGCCACCAGTTGTGAATTTTGGACATGTGTGAAGTGGGTATATAATCTGAAGTATTGGAACACCGAGGACGGTGTTATTCCAAGGGGAGGGGAATGTAACGTCCCCATTATTGACCCCATTACATTCAAATGTAATCGATGTAATATTGTTATGAAATCATGGTGAGGATCTCAAGGCTAAGGCCCCGCCATCGATTTATTGATGCATATGCTTTGCGTGCTAGCTAGGCACATTGGAATCTCAACATCATGTAATATGCATTCTAATAAAAATACCCACAACTAGCTATGCAATGCAACAAAGAGATGGGGGCATGATTTCACAAGGAATTGGGAGGGAAAACATTCAAACCCTTGAGCCACTAGAGTCAAGCCAAGTGTCAATGAGAGAACCAATCAAACCCTCAACTACCCATGTTGACTTTTGTACCCAACCATTGATTTCTCCCAAGAGTTGGTTGAGGTAGTTAATGCCTTGGGAATGGGGAAGTATGGCTGTCCAAATTCAGGTATGGGCAAGCCACCCTTTATGAAAAAACGTGTTTGTCTCCTTGGGCAAGAAAAGAACCATGAATTCCTTCCCCAAGCCATTATCCATGATCATTCTTCCTCCCTCACGAGTTTAGAGCTACCTGGGTGTTTTCCAGGCGTGTTGCAGCGTTTTCTTCTTTTTCCCCAGCAGAGAAGGGCATTTTCTGTGTGGTATACCAGTGGGGAAGAAGGGAAGTCGAATGGGGGTTCAATAGAGACCGTTTTGGGCTGTTGAAGGCCGAGATATTGGGGAAGAAATCGTTTTTCCCCCCTGTGGTTGTTTTCCCCATCCCACCATCCGTCTTTGGTTGGGACATTTTTGAGAAAACCCATGGCCATCTTATTTGTAAATCCTACTGTTTAAAATGTGTACCCCTGCCCCTGTTTGTGCATGCTGTGTGAGAGAAGAGTATGTTGGGTATGGGTTATGGGTATCCATAGCTTTGGCTTGAGTATGAGTGTAAGCCTCTAGGGTTCAAGTGTAGCCTGATAAACCCAGTTGGACTGGCTTGGCTGAGATGAAATGGTTAATGGGCTGCGTGGGAGCCAGAATGTTCCCTTTCCTTGTGAGAATCATGCCCAACTCGGGGGTGGCCTTCGAACGGACTCAGTATAAGCTGTCGAAGAGCCTATGGATGGGTGGAACGTTGCAGCGACATAGCTAGTTGCTTGGGAAGTTGCAAAAATGAAGATAAGTGTTTTTATGCCTCTATATTTACTTCTACACTATATTAATTCAATGACTGTTGAAATGCTGTATGCATGAGTAATGTGTGTGGATGTTATTTTAATTCCGCTGTGCATAGTTGATTTGTTTTACATCTGCACATTTACATTTTTATTTATATGAATCTAACTAATGGGCTAAGATCATGTGAAAGCCCTAAGTTTGGCATCATGTACCCTGCCTTGCCAGGGTTGAATGGGTGGGTACGTGACATTGAACATGGTTGACGTTGGTTAACTATGGTTGAATTTGGTTGATAATGGTTGAATTTTGGTTTACCATGGTTGACTATAGCCAACCATGGTTGACTTTGGTAGACCTTTGGTTAACTATGGTTGATCATTGTTGTGTTTTGTTGACTATGGTTGACTTTGATTGGCCATGATTGCATTTGGTTGACTTGTCTATGGTTTACCATGGTTGATGATGGTTAACCATGGTTGAGCATGGGTAACTTTGGTTGACCATGGTTGATTGAGATTTACCATGGTTGATTTTAGTTGACCATGCGTTACTATGGTTGACTATGGTTGACCATGGTTACTCATGGTCGACTATGAGTGACAATGGTTGACTTAGATTTACCATGGTTGACATAAGTTGACCATGGATTACTGTGGTTAGCTAAGGTTGACCTTTGCTTGGATTTATTCAACTATGCTTGTTGATGGCTTACCTTTTGGTGACTGTGGTTGACTTTAGTTTAACATGAATGAATTTGGGTGGCTTATGTTTGAACATGGTTGACTTTGGTTGATTATGGTAGACTTTAGTTGAGCATGGTTGACTTTTGACTTGCTTTGGTTGACTATGGTTGACGATGGTTAACCATAGTTTACGAGGGCTGAATTTGGTTGAACACTGATGGCTGACCATGGGTGACTTTAGTTAACCATGGTTGACTTTATTTCACTTTGGTGACTATATTTGACTATTGTTTAGATTAATTGATTTGGTTTAACACAGTTGAATTTGGTCAACCATGGACAACCAAAGTCAACCATGGTCGACCATGCTGGGCCATCATTAACTTTGGTTATTTATCATTGACTTTGGTTGAATTTTGATTGACCATGGTTGCCTTTGGTTTACCATTGTTGACTTTGGCTGAGCATGGTTAGGCTTGGTTGACTTTCATTCACCATGGTTAGCTATGGTTGGTTATGGTTGACCATGGGTGACTTTGGTTGATATTGGTTGACCATAATTGATTTTTTGTTTAATATGGTTGACTTTTTATACCATGGTTGAATTTTGTTGACCAAAGTCAACTATGGTTGACTTTGGTTTGCTATGGTTGACTTTGATTGACTTTTGGTTGACTGTGGTTGACTTTGGATGACTATGGTTGGCTTTGGTTTACTTTGGTTAGCCATGGTTGGCTATGGTTGGTTATGATTTACCATAGTTGAATTTGGTTGAGTTTGTTAGACAATGGTTCACTTTTGGTTGACTATGGTTAAATTTGGTTAACTATGGTTGAATTTTAGTTAACAAAGGTAGACTTTTGGTTAACCAAAGTTAACCATGGTCGAGTTAGGTTGACCATGGTTGACATTGGTTGAATTTTGGTTGACCATGATTGACTTTGGCCGACCATGGTTGGCTTTGGTTGACTTTGGTTTTCCATGGTTGGCCGTGGTTAGTTATGGTTGACCGTAGTTGACTTTAGTTGACCATGGTTGAATTTTCATCGACTATGGTTGGGCATGGTTCACTATTGTTAACTATGGTTATCCATGGTTGAATATGCTTAACTATGGTTCACCATGGTTAGCTTTGGTTGACCATGGTTAACTACGGTTGACTATAGTTGACCATAGTTGAATATGGTTAAACATGATTGACTTTGGTTGACGATAGTTGACTTTTGGTTCATCATGGTTGACTTTAGTTTATGACGATTGAATTTGGTTAACCTTTGGTTAAAAATGCTTGACAATGCTTGACTTTGGTTGACTATGGTTATCTATGTTTGAACATGCTTGACTTTGGTTAACCATGGTTCACTTTGATTGACCATGGTTGACTTTGGTAGACCATGGTCAACCATTGGTTGAGTTTGATTGAGAATGGTTGACTATGGTTTCCCATGGTTGAACATGTTTGGCCATTGTTGACCATGGTTGACTTTTGGTTGAACATGGTACACTTTGGTTTTCCATACTTGACTTTGGTTGAATTTTGATTGACCATGGTTGACCATAATTATTTATGGCTTGGTATTGTTGAATTTGGTTGAATATGGTTAGCTATTGTTCACTTTGTTTGATTATGGTTGAATTTGGTTAAACATGCTTGACTTTGTTGACCATGGTTGAATTTGGTTGACCATGGTTGACTTTGGATGACTTTCATTAACCATGGTTGACTTTCATTAACTTTGGGTGACTTGGTTGGTCATGGTTGACTTTGGTTGGTTGTGGTTGACTTTGGTTGACTTTTGGTTGACCATGCTTCACTTTAGTTGACCATGGTTAACTTTTTTGAATTTGGTTGAGTATGGTTGACCATGTGTGAAAGGTTGACTTTAGTTGACCAGGATTGAAATTTTGTTGACTTTGTTGAAATTTTGTTGACTTTGATGAAATTTTGGTTGAAACAATGTTAATATTATATTTATTTTAATATTATAATTTTTTTTTCATAAATCTAAAATTTATCACATGTTATTTAAATATAGCAATCTATCACATCTTTCTTAAAAAAATCTCATGTGTATCCTTCAAAACATTTGTGTATGGGCATGTGCAAGCTAATGAGGGTCACTTTTGGTGTGTTAGATGCAATAAAAAACTGAAAAATAAGGCATCCATCAACTTACTTGTTTTTTTTGAGATACTTACACAAGATATCTTGCATCGAGTAAAAAATATGAAACGTAGGAAATTGAGTCACGTTTCCAAATATATAAATTTTAAGTAATGAAAATTTACATAACTATGTCAAATTTCATTTTTTCTAACATTCACTTTTTATTTTTTTGGCAAATGATAAGGTATATGTTTTTGTGGGTGCAGCCTTTCACCACCTAAATGACAGTTTCGGGCCACAAAATCTGGTATACATGTATAGAACCCATAGCACTAGTGTAACACTATTTTTCCAAAATTAAATGTTTAATTTTTTTTTTTAATTATGTAAGTGATCAAACCTTGAGAACGGTATGTCAAATGTGGGTGCATCCTTTGGAGGTCTTAATGCAGTCATTTTGACATGGATTTTTTATAGCATGTAGAGGTCGGTGTCTACTAGTGCAACATACATTTTTTTTAAAATGGTTTTGAAATGAAAAAGTTATAGAATAAACACTAACAGTATGTTTTTTGACTTAAGGAGTGATGACACAAGAAAATTAGGAAATAAATAGAAAATCTCAATATTTAAAAAAAAAAATTACATATTTGGAATTTGCATAAAAAATTCTATCTATGCCTAAAATTTCATCAATAATGGTCATGTATGTCATGCGGTAGAGAGCGGTGAAAAACAGGCTTACTGAGAAAAATGGTGGAAATGTCTAATTAGCTATGGTTTATTAAATTCCATAGCATAGGTTTGGTAAATCCGAACCAGCCACATAGGACTGTGGCTGACACGCGGGTACATGAGGAGTGGGTGATTAGGATATTAGGAACGCGTTCACGTTATGTTTAAATTCAAATAATGTGCGCACGTTATAGATATACATAACGCGCACACGTTATTATCTTCACAAATTTATATTTTCAAGTGTTCGATGGAGATGAAGGGGGCGAGAGAAAGATGATGATGATGAAGCTTAGCCTACAACTATTGCATTAAATAACTTCATTTAGTGACGGGTCTAATTTGACTTCCATAGAATTAGATAGCTTCATTTAGTCACGGGCCTAATTTGAATGCCATAGAGTAACCACCAATGACCGCATTAGATAGCTTCACTGATTCCATTAAAATTCAATTGGACCGAGTCCTAAAAAGACCAAAATACTCCACTCAACCCGCTTAAATGAATTTGAGAAATAATACCCCTGTGACTCTATCGCGTTAGTTTCGATGGTTAAAAATTTCAGGTGGGTAGGCCATAAAAGGTTGAACGATCTCTAGTCCACCTATAAAGTTGAATCAAATGGTTCAAAACCAGAATCAGAATACGCACTGGTTCTAAAACCAAAGTAAGCAGTTTAAGTATAACTCTTACCTGCAGCAGATTGTCCAGTGACCATAATTCCTATCAGACTAAGTGGCAAGTGCAAACTAGACTAAGTGAAACTAACATAAACTCCAAGAGAAAAAGGTGAAGAGGGGGAACTTGTTCGTATTTGTATAGTTGGGCATTTTTATTTGATATTAGTTATTGTTTTTTTTTAAGTTTTGAAGAGCAGCTTGAGTTCCTAGTAATGTTCATATCATTTTGTTTTCAAACAGAAACCACCCATGGAGAGTGGAGATGCTACACTGGTTGAATGTCGTATTTGTCAGGAAGAGGACAACAAAGGAAATATGGAGAATCCATGTGCCTATTCTG
>BSBM01000115.1:14322500-14360000 GCA_027924585.1 Larix kaempferi | reverse complement strand
CTCATGCTCATCATCATCATCCTCATCATCATCCTCATGCTTATCATCATCATCCTCATGCTCATTACCATTAATGATTGGTGATTGATCATCATCATCTCCATCATCATCTTTATCATTATCATCATCATCGTCTTCATCCTCATCATCATCCTCATCACCACCATCATCATCGTCTTCATCATCATCATCACCATCTTCATCTTCATCATCATCATCTTGGATTCACCCCCTTTATCATCATCATCATCATCATCATCATCATCATTGTCATCATCATCATCTTCATCACCATCATTATCATCACCATCATCATCATCATCTCCATCTTCATCATCATCATCCTCATCCTCATCCTCATCATCATCACCATTGATGACTGGTGATTGATCATCATCATCATCATCATCATCATCATAATCTTCATCACCACCACCATCATCATCATCATCATCGTCGTCATCTCCATATTCATCATCATTATACTCATCTTCATCACCACCATCATCATCATCATCTTCATCATCATCATCATCATCCTCATCACCATCATCATCATCGTCTACATCATCATCATCACCATCATCATCTTCATCACCATCATCATCATCTTCATCTCCATCATCATCTTCATCATCATCATTATCATCATCATCCTCTTCATCATCATCATCATCCTCATCACCATCATCATCATCGTCTTCATCATCATCATCACCATCATCATCTTCATCACCACCATCTTCATCATCACCATCTTGGATTCACCCCCATCATCATCATCATCATCATCATCACCATCATCATCATCACCATCATCATCATTGTCATGTCCCCAAATTTTGCTATGGTCCATGTGATAATTTTGGCCTAAGTCACCTAGGCAATAATTATTTAATTAATGAGCAAGTATGGAAACTACCTTATGGAAGATGCCTAAGGTTGTATTTGAGAATTAAATGGACAAGAAGGGCCCCCCGTGTAGTTATTGACCCCATGAGTAATTCCAAGTGATTAATTAAATGAGAATTTAATTAATGGGGTATTTGTGAGGCAATTATACCATAGTGGTTGATTAATTATTAATTAATTAATTAAACTCTAAATTTTGGAGTAATATTGAGTTTGTAATATTTTTATTAATAATTCTGGCTAATAAATATTGGCAAGTGGTGATGACAAGACTAGGAGTTCGAATTTGAGCAAGTAGGGCCAATCTTGCCTAAGTGGCAAAATCTCAAGAAAAACAAGGAATCAATTGGAGGAAAGAAGGCAAGAAAAGAAATTAGAAACTGGAATAAGCGGAAAAGAGGAAAGTAAAGAAAGTGGAAAGATGAAGAAAAGCATTCAGAAGGAAATTAGAAACATCCAGAAAATCTCACTAAGGCGCACTTTCCAATTTCAGTGAAGGAAGGTAAAGGAAGGAAAGTTTTTCAAAGACAAAACTTGCTAATTATCTCAAGATAGTGCCCTCATGGCTTTGGAATAGGATGGGCAAGTGGGTAACCTACTCTCACAGGTTACCAAGCCAAGAAACTTGCTCAGTAGGTCATCTTGGAGTTTATAAAAGAATCCAACCAACTCCATTACACAACTTTTGTCATTTAGAATTTTGGTTTGAGAGCTCTGAGCCTCTCAAGTTGAGTGATGTGCCTCAACTGTTTCTCTTGGGTGATGTGCCCCAAGGTATTTTAGTTTCCAGAGAGTGTTATGCAGGTCTAGATCATGTACTGAAGACCATTATCAGCTATTTGCATCTATCATTGAAGATTTGAAGTCAGAAGAAGAATAGATCTGGTAAACAGTGAATCTACAGCTAGTTTTAGTGAAGACTCTCCCGTTGGAGGAGTTTGAGCTAGTGAATGCGCCCAAGACTTGGTGGAGACATGGTTCAGCTATTTTTACAGTCATTAGAAGAGCCACATATCAGAAATCAGTAGTAGAACTGAACTATCCTTCTCTTCTCTCTCATTCTCTCAACTCCGGCTAGATTTGAAGGCGATTCCTCTGCATGAAGAAGAAGACAAGTGAAGGACTCTATATTCTTTCTCAGAGAGTCATTTCTCAGCTCATAATTTGTTCCATATCTATAGATGATCACCATGTACTTTCATATCTGATATGTAATCATTTCATATCTCACACAGTCCATCCTAGGCTCTATGTGAGGCTTTCCTAGTCATTGAGATACTATTTTGCTGGAGGATCATTAAATGGACACAAGCTTAGTCCAGTGAGGTATATTTCAACCTGCTACTGTCATATACATTATATCAGAACCATTTAATACCTCATAACTGATTATTACATTTAATGAAGATCATTTAATAACCCGGAATGGAAGACTAGCTCATTGTGCATTGTTTTATGACTAGTTTTACAGAAATAACTGCCAAATCTATTTTAAGAGTCAGTTTTGCTTTATGCAAGTTGTATATGGTCAATGATACAGTATAATATCCATAACAGTCTTTAATTTCAGAATCTGGAAGCATTTAGCCTTTGTTTGTAAAGTCTGGAAAATTCTTAGCTCAGTAATCCCGGAGTGGCTTAAGTCTCCCAAATCACTCCTGCATTTTCCAAATATTTTTGTATGCTTCCCAGTGACTCCATTGAACTCATTTGACTATCATAACTCATCCTTGAACCCTTAGTGACCCACCCAGTCTAGTAAGCATATGTTGGTGTGCCCAGGAAGCTTTGTGGTAGGCTTTAGCGGTAGCTGATGTCCGAAACATAAATGGACCCAGTGCTTTGTGATTAGGACTCTCCCAATGATATGATTTTCTACTTCTGCATACATCCCATATAAATTCTAGAATTAAAATTTTATCCCATCATCTTCATTGTTGCCTCAGCTGGCCATCACTTACCATCTACACTATTTGTTAAAAATTGTCAAAATTTGTACTTGTGAAATTTATTAAAAAATATGAACTTGAGTTAATATTTGGGTCAAATATTTCCTAGGATATTACAATCATCATTATCGTTTTCGTCATCTCCATCTTCATCATCATCATCATCATCATCTTCATCACCATCATCCTCATCCTCATCCTCATCCTCATCCTCATCCTCATCCTCATCCTCATCATCATCATCATCCTCATCCTCATCATCATCACCATTGATGATTGGTGATTGATCATCATCATCATCATCGTCATTGTCATCTCCATCTTCATCATCATCATCTTCTTCATCACCATCACCATCATCATCATCCTCATCCTCATCCTCATCCTCATCCTCATCCTCATCATCATCACATCATCATCATCCTCATCAGCATCACCATTGATGATTGGTGATTGATCATCTTCATCATGATATTCATCATCATCATACCCCCTCTCCCTCTCCCTAACCTCTCCCCCATCTCTAACCATCATACTCTTTCTATCTCTCTGCTACTCCCCCTATCCCATAACCCCCTCCTCTCTATCTCTCTCCCCTCCTCTCAGTCTCTCTCTCTCTCTCTCCCCTCTCTCTCTCAGTCTCTCTCTCTCTCTCCCCCTCGCCAACCCCCCTCCTAGCCCCTTAACCCTAACTAACCACCACCCATCTCTAATCCCTAAGCCCCTAACACCAAATCCCTATTTAACCCCCTAACCCATAGAAACTATTAAATAACGTTTTGATGATTACAATAACACTAGCGCATTTTTGCATGAAGAAATGCTAGCGTGTTTTTGCATGAAGAAACGCTCTCTCGTTTTGTGCAAGTAGGCATTATTTAGCCATGCACCAAACATATTAAATGCCTGTGATTATTTTTAATATTCTCAAAACGCGAGCGTGTTTTGTTTGTCCATAATGCGAGCACATTTTGTTTGTCCATAACGCGAGAGCGTTTTGTCTGCACAGAACGCGCGTGCGTTTTATCTGTTAAAAAATTCTCCAAAAAATGTTATACCTGAAATCCCATGTTTTCTCTTGCTCTTCCCATCTCCCATACAACAACATAGTTCACAATCACGGTTCAAGGCAATTGATGAAGCTCAAGACACTCCATGTTCATAATCAACAAGCTTGAAGAGTATTCTACAAGTATCATTTGGAATTTAGGATTCCACATTCACAGTTAGCAAGCTTCAAGAGGATTCTACATTCACAATTTCAAGCTCTAGGAGGAGAACTACATTCACAATTTGAAGCTTCAAGGGGATTCTAGATTCACAATGTCAAGCAAGCTTGATGAATCTATATGAACACAATTGAAGAAGAATCTACATCCACTATTGAGCAAGCTTGAAGAATCTATATTCACAAATGAAGAATTTTCTATATTCACAAGTGAGGTAGAAACTTTACTTTCACATTTGAGCTAGATTGATGAATCTATATTCACAATGGAGGTAGTATCTATATTGACCATTAAGCAAACTTGAAGAACCTATATTCACAATTGAGAAAGAATTTGGATATTTGAATAGTTGAGCACACCTCTAGAATCTATTTTCTTAGTATTGTTCATTGTGGTTATGGGGAATCCACGCAATCGAAAAAGGAAATCGGAAAGGAAAGAGAAGCCTCAAGAAACCATGGAAGAAGTTAGAGAAAAGAAAAGATTGGACATGTGGAATCGAAGGCATTCCATGGAAACTCATCCAATTCCAACCGTAGATGATGCCACGGTCGTTCCTACCCATCCACCTCAAGAAATAGGAAGAAATTCACTAGAGGGGCCCTCAATTTCAAAAACGTTTGATGAACAAGCACCCAACATTTCAATTTCGACATCAAGTTTGTTGGTTGTGGAGGCAGATCTTCTAGTCTCATAGATGATATTGCCTTGGCTGTGCACCCCGGAGGACTGTACACCCATTCTGCATTTTTTGGGGTTCGGGGGCGGAGCCCCCGTGAATAGGGTTTGGGGGTAGCTCGCTAGCTGTTTTGCGGGCCCATGGTTTGGGTATCCCGTGGTATTTTTCCCATTTTATTTTCCTTATAAAAGAAATACATTGTAATACGGCTACGGTTGATGTATTAGGTTTTATGCATTGTAAAGATCTCTAAGATCAGGAGAGAGGCTATGAGACAGTGAAGAGGAAGTGCAGCGGGTGTGCTGTAGGTTGTATCCCTTCACCTTGCTGGACGGTAATAATAATAAGGACTGGAAAATTCAGTGTGGACGTATCCCAAGTTGGGGTGAACCACGATATATCTGTGTCTCTCTTGTAATGTGTGTGTGATTATATTTGCATTTCTGTTTATTGTTATTGCTTTGCGATCTTGTTTTTCTAACAAAGTCAACCTTAGAATATGGTAGTGAATGACTTGTTGGGTAGTGGTTATACAAGCAATGAAGTTAGAGAGGCATTGAGTGGAGGATTTACAATGGAAGAAGCAAATGTTATGGAGATCATCCAAGAGAATGAAAGACAAGAGGCTCTTGTTGAAACGCCAGAGCGTCCTGGTGATGTTGTACATGCTCCAGTTCCAACACCCTTACCTCCATTAACAACTGCATGCCGAAGAACTCCGAAATGTATACAGGTCGTGTTGATGCTGATGCTGCTTGAAGAGAGGCACTCGAGCCCACTGGAGCTGCTGCTGCAGCTTAGGAAGAAGGAATTGAACCGACTGGAACATCTGCCACTGCTGGGGGAGAGGGAATCGAGCTCACTGTTGCTGCTGGAATGGTTTGGGAAGAAGGAGTTGAGCCTATTGGAATTTCTGCTGCTGCAGGGAGAGAGGAAAACGAGCTAGCTGCTACAGTTGTTGCTCCTGCTTGTCTCTCCACCTTTGCAATATAACTATACCAAATACCAGTGTCCCTTATGACTACGTTTGCGAAAGCAGGGAGCAAGATTTTCTGAGAAGTCACATTCTTTCTAAGCTCTGCTCCAATGCCTTGAATTTCCGTTACTGCAGCTTGATGCATTTCTTTAAGCAAATGGCTGTGGACTGATGACATTCCAATATAATGTTGTAAGTCATCAATTGCTAGGACATCAATTTTCTTCACATATTCGGTTTGGATGCCTAGTTCTTCCTTTAGTTCAGCCAAGCATTGTTCTTCACCCGGGAAATCATCAAGGGATTGTGGGAAACTCAATTTGCACCTGTCATGCACTCCCTGGATTCTTTGGTATAAACCGTTGATCCTGCCCACTGTCCCTTGTACACTGGACATTAGCTTACTGCCACAGTTTCTGCAGAAATCCAAAAGGGCTATGTCTTCATTAAAACCCTCCACAGACTTGAATGGGAGATGTGTGGGGAAATCCACCTTTCCTTCTCGCCATTCTATCTGGCTCAGGATATTTGCCTTAACTCGAGTGTGCTTAGCTTTAAGCCTATGGGATTCTGCATTAACCTCTTTTAATCTTACTACCATGGCCTTGAGCTGGAATACATCATTAGTGATTAGCTCTTGAGTGTCATATATTTGCTTCAGGATGCTGCAGGACAGCTCATGGAAGGGAGACATGTCCATCGTTCTACTCTCAGCTTGCTCTAATTGCTCAGTTAATGCCAGCTTGTCTGCTTCTAGCTGGGAGGCTTTATCTTCCGCTTCGCTCTTCTCTGCTTCCACAATCATCATCTGTAGTGTCAGTTGGTCCTTTTCCTCCTCCAGCTGATTACACTTGTTCGATAGCTCTTTATGCTCAGCAGATAGGCGGTTATACCTGTTCACCACGAGATCCCTGTAGGCTTGCTCCTTAGCCATAATATGTTGTAGCATACGAGCTCTCTTCTTTGTTGATTCATTTTCTTTAATTATATCACCTACATTGTCCAGCGATGCTTTTGCTGTCTCTACAACGGCGGATGCCATAGCTAAGGGATCCTTATTTGTATTCCGCATTACAGTGACCTCACGGTGGGTAATAATATCTTCCTGGGAGAATCTTTTGATCCTCTCTTCTGATTTGAAGATCATTGCCTTTCTCCTCTTGTCATAGACAAACTCATCCCATCTGGACACGGTATGTTCTCCCGATGGAGTGTACGGGACGATTGGGAGATCCATAATGTCTATTTCTATTTCAGTTGGCGGGGTCTGGACTACCTGAGTTGGATCTGTTCCCACATTTTGGGTACCAGAGCCACCTGCTTGTGCTGCGTCCGCCTCCACATTTTGAATGCCAGAGACACTTGGTTGAGGTATGTCAATTTCCATGTCCTGTGCACCGGAGCCACCTGCTTGGGCATCTTCACTTGCTTTAAGCTCTTCTTCCGCATTCCGCCCTACCTCAGCTTCCTGCATTCTCTCTTCTCCTTCAGCATGCAGCTGATCTTCATTTTCTTTCCGTTGTCTTTCATCTTCAGCCTCTTTTTGCTGCTGGGATTCCTCAGCCTCTTTCTGCAGCCTCTCATTTTCTGCTTCTTGCTGCAATCTGGCAACTTCAGCCTCCTGCAGCAACCTCGCTTCTTCAGCTTCCTGCTATAATCTGGCTTCTTTAGCTTCTCGTAGTAACCTTGCTTCCTCTTTTAATCTGAGCTCTTCCTGAGCTCAGGCCTCATTTTCTTCTTTGTCTTTCTGCTCGTTGGTCTTCTGGGTCCTAGTAGAGCTAGAACTTGCTCCACTGCCTTGGTGAAAGGTTCGCAGCTCAGCCATGTTGCTGATGCCTTTGAATACCTCCTCCTCGGCGTCATGATAATGAGAGTACTCGAAATGAGCATAAATCTCCCTACAATGCTCGGCCACTTTTCCCTTCCTATCATTTCTGTGGAAGATTACCTTGTCGAAGTGGAAGGCCTTCAGTTCCTGAACAAACTCTTCGGTTGAGGAAACCCCTGAGAACTTGTAAGCTCCTATGCAGAAAGGTAGAGGGGGAAAGGAGGCCTTATGTTGCTTGTTGAGCATGGCTCCAATTCCATCCAAGAAAATCTGTCTTACTGCCTCTTTTAGGACCACATAATCTATAGCATATCTTGGAAAAATATATGGAGCTTTGGTTCCTCCAAACATTCTGAGATAGGTGCCTTGATCTGAGAAATAAAAATATCCATAATTTTCAAGGACTTCCATGGCATTCTCCGACAGGAAGTTGGGATCTTCCTTAAATAGCTACTCATATAGGGGCATGATGAACCCCTCACAGATGAGCTTATAGCTGGGTTTGTACTTCTGTGCCCACAACATCCTGAAAGCAGTAAAAACTGGGGTGTTGGCCTTGTCCCATGTGCAGCCTAATTTGGGAAAAGATAACTTGGCCAAAATACAATCAATAATATATGAGGACATGTAGAATTCTGCCTTCTTTAAGGCCAGTCCTTCTCTTGCAGCAACTATCATTGAGGCTAAACTGTCTGACATGAGAGTGGCCCAGTCAAACACAGTTCCTTTAAAAGCCACGAAGTGGATAATGGGAATCCACTAAATCTTATACACGGTGCCATCAGGCATGCCGAAGATTCTGCACAACATCAACGCAATCACGTTGAATGGAGGTCTCAGATTCTGGACGTCGTATTCGTCGCTACCTTTCTTTCTTAGATGCTTACCTGTGACCAGTAATTTTTTGGCCATGTCAACGTTGTTCATTTTTCCCAGCCATTCATCAGTCAGAGTTTGCTGGGAACGAGGAAATTTATAGGCTGCGGCAAGGTATGCTGGGTGAAATGAGGCAATGGCTGTCTTCCTGCTGTCATGAATTACTCTTCCTTCAGCATCGGCATGTTGGAGAATCCATCCGATTACTTCAGCACATGGGAACAGTTCAGGGTGGGTAGCAGCCCTGGCTATACCTGAAGTCTTGATATTAATATAAATCTGCTCCTCCTCTAGCAACATATCCAGGATCTCTTGGTCTTGGATCATCCTATAGATGTCACCCCATCGGATTTCAGGAGGAACACCGGTGGTGCACCTAGTATCTTGGTATGTGGTCTCAGTTCTAAGTGGTGCAGACTGTGTTTCCGTCATCTTAGTCTTCTTCCTACCACCTTTTGGCATTTTGACTTATCCCTGATAGCCACCCAATACATGTCATCGTCACAATGTGCAACATACTGTGAGATTTTAACAAAGAGCATCACCATTTTAACATGTCAATGAGATAAATACAATGTGAAGCTGCATGTTAGGAAGCAAAATATACCATTCCAACAGGAAACACAACTATAAAATTTTAATTTTTTAAAGGGACGGGGTTTGGAATGCTCCCGAAAGGATAGGTGTGTTGCGGAAGCAATCCGCTCTCGGTATAGCTCCAGGGGAGAAGGTGCCCTTCATTTGGGTTAAAAAGGTAAATGGCCGGTTATCTTGGGTTGATATAAATTTAAAACGAAGGCAGAGATGGCTCTCTGTGTTGATGAACAGGCGAGGGGCTCGGCCGGCCGCCAGGGTTTACTTATTGTATTTTGACGTGAAGATCTATGGCCAGTCTTGGATTTCGAACAAGGGTGACGGGGCCTGGAATACGGCTGACGAAAAAAAGGTTCGGGCGGTCATAGGTTTGGCTTTCGGCTGATAGAGACGAGACCTTAACGGGGTTTGGTGACTTTTAAAAGCCAAAAAATAACGATGTATGCGGCTAGGGTAGGAGTTTGGAAAGATTCCACCCGTCAGAATTGACGCTCAAACGTTTTCACAATTTCTTTGTTTTTATATGACGGGAAATATGAAATTTAGATCGTATTTGACGGGCAAAATAGCCCATGACAGGCATTTTGCCCGTCAAAATCCAACCAATGCCTATCGTCTTCAAAAAAGAACAAACCAAAGGTAATTTGACGCGTGGAAGAAACAAATTTAATGGTTAAAGCATCCTACCTGGCACTGTGAAGATGGATGGATGAGGTGGACGAGGACGTGGATGAGCGAGTTGAGCTAGAGCGGTTGCGCGACGTTCCATGGCATTTGCTAATCGAACGAATAACAATGTAATTGGCTCGAACCCCCACCGTTTATTTAAATAGATCTGTCACGTGCGGGGTTTTAATACGGTGGGTGGCGCATTAAAAATGTGGCTTTAATATGGGTACATCGGGGTCATATCAAGCAGTCTCGATTTGCGTGTGTGACCGCCACCCACGGGATGGACTCACGAATTTCACCTGCCATTGCGGAAGGTTACGCTGAACTCCCTCGGCGTTTCGAGAGAGATGAACGAATCTTTCCGCAATTCAACAAAGATCAGTGGATCGCTTGCGGAACCATTCCGCGAAGCTTCCCGCCATTTCGGAAGGAATTAGCGGGTGGCTTCCGCGAAATGAACGTGAACGTGAAAGTCTTTCGGCGGCCCCTTTTCGGGATGATAACATGAAAGCTTCCAAAATCGCGGAAAGCTTTCGCAAATGGCTTCCGCGAATGCTTCCGCAAAAGGCTCTCGCCAACTTGAAAATTTTTCTAAGTCTCAGCCGGGCTTCGAGAGCGCTTAAGAAAGCTTTTGCCATTTGCCTCCGTGTTTTCGGAAGGCATTGGTGAATGCCTCCGCCGTGTCGAGAGGTTAACCTGAAGGTTTCCGCGGTTGCGGAGAGATAAAGTAAAGGCGTCCGCAACTCAAACAAAAAATTCTAAGTCTCTGAGGGGTTTCGGAAAGATAACCTGAAGATCTCCGCAAATGGCTTCCGCAATTGCGGGAAGGAAACTTGAACGGTTTCGCAAAAGTCGAAGAAATATTTAAGAGTTTTTAAAAGGAGCCCTCTGCGGCTTTTCGGGAGAATAAGGCGAACGCCTCCGTAGTTTCGGAAGGAAAGGTTGAACGTTTCCATAGTTTCGGAAGGACAAGTCCAATGGATTCCGCAAATTTCAAAGAAAACTTCTAAGTTCTTTACAAAGTTTCAGGGAGATTTGGCGAATGGCGCCCGTCGTTTCAGGATGAAAACCCTAATGCTTCCGCGACTTTCCCATAATAATTCCAAAGACTTTTTCGAGAGGATTATGTGATTGGATTCCGCACCTATGGGAGGATAGCCCGAAAGGCTCCGCAATTTCAGGAGACTTTCCCAAATGATTTCCGCAACCACGAGAAAATTCTAAGTCTTTTCGGGATGTTTATGCTAAAGGTTCCCGCCGTCTCGGGCGAAAAAGTTGAGTACTTCCGCAACTGCGGGGGCTTTATAAAATAGTTCCGCGATTTCCAGGAAGACTTCATGAATTTTTTCTCTTAGAGGAAGGAAGACTTGGAGTGGTTCATGGCAAGATTTTCTGTTGAAAAACAAAGTTAAAAGCTGGGGATGGCCTCTTAAGGCAGCCTTTCTAAAAAATTTAAAGGAGGGGCCCCAAATATGTACAAAAATTTTGGGGGGGATGTTGCTGCAACAATAGGTCGATGAAACTCTCATTAGTTCACCTAAAGGTACGTTGTCTAAACGTGCTATTGCTTATCAAACTCGACCAATACTTGAATTTTTTTATATTCTAAATGTGATGGTGACGAGTGCAAATTATTTTTATCATTGTTAAAATCTAGGTCTATGCTTGTTGTTAGAAGAACGTTAAAGATAAAGATAACCAAAAAGTTAGAACCAAGTTCTCATATTGTTAAAAGTTTAGTAGATGCATTTAGTACAATTGGAAAGAAATCTCACTCAAAGGATCACAATGCGGCTCATCGTGTGTTGTCTCAATGAGTCGTGAGCAAAAACACTAGCACACTTCGTTTTCTTAAACCTACATCCAAAATGAATAATTTGAATGTGAAGACACTTCATAGGTATTGTGTTAGAAGAGAACAACTTGAAACCGGTCAAACAAATGTTTGGGCCTTCATTGGTAGGTTGCCACGCTCTGATATGAAGCTCATTGATGTGGTAAAGGGATTAGTGCAAGCATTTTGGCATGAAAACACTAGACCCTCTTCCAACCAAAAAGATGTATTAAAATTGAGAAGGGGTTCAAAGGATCGTGAGCCACACATTAAACATTTTCTTGATACGACACAAACATAATTATATGAGAGATTTAGGAATGAACATAACGAACTTGACTTGGGCCAAAGATCCTTTGAGAAATGCAAACCATGGTATGTTAAAATAAACACAATTCGTAACACATGTTGTTGTTGATACCACACTGAGTATGGTTACTATTATGACACATATACATATATTTTTCGTGTATTGCATAACACTCTTGTGCAGGAATGCTCAACTGCATTACCATCGATTCCATCTAGAGACTTTATTCATAGAATTTTGTGTAGCAGGCCAAACGATTGCACATTTTATCAAAAAACTTGCATAGATGGGACATGCCCAGGGTCTGGTGGATTCGCATTATTGGAAAAATGCATACATGTGACCGATGAGCATGAACTTGGGAGGCAGGAGGTGAACTTGCAATCATTCAAATATGTCATGTATGATATTGATGGAGGGAACGAAAGAAAGAAAATACAATTGGTCACTTCTCAGGTTGGTAATGAGCTATTGGATACTATTGTTTCTTCAGATTGCAATTTCATATGTAACAATCTATTGATATAATGTCTTTATTGTTGATATACCAGGTATGAGTTTCGTCTTCATGGAGGAATTCTTTGAAAAGACACAACAATATGTAAAGCATGTGCATGTGGCTCGTTGGAAAGATGAACAGTTTAGAACGTGCAGGGATACATTTCCTATCGGGACTATCTTGTCAGTGGTCGATTTTGCGGAAAACTACACTCTTCAACCGCAAAATGAGATTCAGAGTCAATACTATCATTCAAACCAGGTCAACCTAATGCTCCATATCACCTATAGACATGGGGCAGGTAGTACTGAAGACAACAGGGTTATATTGAAGGAGTATCACTTCTACATAAGTGATGACAGGTGTCATGACTTGGAATTTGTACAACACAACTTTCAAATGTTCTACAATCACTTGAAGGATAACAGTATATGGATGGAACAACATTGGATTTGGTCTGATGGTTTTGTAGGACAATTAAAAAATGCTCGTGTCTTCCAATGGTTGTGTATGTTCCACAAAAGGCACAAGGTGCCACAAATTTGGAACTATTTTGAGATCGTACATGGAAAAGGTGAACATGATGGAGCAGGTGCGTACATAAAGACTGCATTACGCAGACAACAAATGAAGTTCACAAATGGACCTATCATCCGAAATGCAAAAACCATCGTTGAATGGTGTGCTTCAGTCATGGGGGAGGAAGCAAGAAGTTAGGAAGATCACTCAACCAGGAAAGCACATGTGGTTAGATATTTTTGGGAGGTGGTGGATGTATATCATTCACATTTATATGAGTGCAAGACCATCCAAGGAACTTGTGCATTTCATTCAGTTAGAACGTCGGACAATGCTATACTTGAAATATGGACAAGGAAAGTGTCATGTTTTTTTTCTCCATGTAGTAGTGGTGAATGGGATGAATGTGAATCCATGGATTGGGTTGATAGCTGGGACCGTGTATCACTCCCCATTGGTCGATGGATAGCTACATAATTATCCCAGTTGGAGGAGGACCAATCAAGTATTTCACCAGACTATGACCACATATCAGATCTCATACAACCAGGTTCGATTAATATTTTTATATTTTTGACAACTTGTTATGTCTAATTAGTTGTGTATATTTTTTTATTTTTTTGACAACTAGTTGTGTCTAATTAGTTGAGTAAAACGTTGAAACAATATTTTCTCCAGGGCACATATATGAAGTGGTTTCCCTGAGACGCAATGCATGGTGCACTGGCTATTGGATGGCACGTTTCTTAGAGGGGAAGCAAACCCTAAATGTCCCATTGCGGGACTCTGGGGGAGTTGACTTTCCAATTGGGTCGATGGTTATAAAGGGAGAATATTTGAACCAGGTTTCCCACTCAGCAAATAGGAAAGGGTATACATATGAAGATTATAGACCAGGTGAGATTGTATACCATTATACAAACTTAGTTATTGGCACAAACCTCCAGCTGCAAACAATTCCAAGGAAGAAATCATCAAAGGCATGATACTTATTGCATTATTCCGAGCATGAGAGGTTAAAGGAAACCATTGGTATTCGAGGTGATCCTGATGGTCTAGTCGAATGACCATAGGTAGGTAATCTGGTATGTGGTTTGCATGTTTTATCAAGTACTTTGTTATAGGTATGTGGTGTACATGTATCCTATGATTTTGTTTCGTGGTCTCATTGAGCATTGACATTAATATTTTGACTATTGAAGCCATACATTGATAGCTTCATAGATTGATAAATTGCATAGACATGGTACAACTTGATAAATTGCACATGTTTCGTCATGGATTTGTTTGTTTGTTTGTTGTTGTGTTTTTTTTTTTTTTTCTTTCCGATCTAAGTAAACGATAATATTTGCATCCTCATACCCATTTTCATGCTCACTAGCACCATCACGATCTTCATGCTCATTATCACTATCCCCATGGTCATTGTCGCCATCACCATGCCACCATGAACATCACCACCGTGCTCTTCCTACCCATGTTGTCACCATCACCATCCCATTTTCCACCATAAGATTCCCATCCAGCATCCACACAAATATAACTGTTAGACCATAGGAGAGGGACACCGTTAGGACATGACATGAATGATTAAAATTAAACTCTAGATGCATACGCAAGCCACTTGGACGATGGTCAAATTCATAAAAAGTTTGCATGGGAGTTTATGGACAATGTACTCATGTCGGTCTATCCCAAACACACTTTCCAAAAATTACAACATTCAATTTTGTTGCTTGGTTTGGTTATTGTGCCCAAGGATGAATTTTCCATCTCTCCTTTCAACACTTTACCTAAATTAAATTAGAGGCACGAAATGAAAATTGTGCATTAAAAGGACATGTCATTAGTTGCAATACATCTATTCCAAAACAATATGAAAATTCTGCATTGAATTAATTCCTAGCTCTACTGACATTTAGTAAGATTCTATTGCTTTAACAAGAGTGTTGGCATAGCTTTAGAAGGGGTACGCTAGCCATAAGTGCCTGGTGGATGATTTTGCGAAGTTGACACCCGTTTGCAAAAATTGCACACTCCCTTACAGAGCAAAACCCTAGTTTCCAAAATGTACCTACAAGGTGACACCTGAGCCATGGGAATGGAGGATAGGGGCACCCCTAGCACTACCCCAATGTCCTGAATCCAATGGAGTCGACGGTTTGTCAATTCAAGCCACGGTCGTCATTCTACGGCTTGTTCTGTCTCGCATCCAAAATGCCTTCACAGACACCTACTGGATACCTACCGGGGGCATAGAATGATGGCCGTGCAACAAAACCAGGTTTCAGGGAGTTCTACAAGTGTGTCTAGGAAGGTTCTAGTGGGGAAATCTAGCCATAAGTGCCCGGTCGATGATTTTGCAAATTTGACCCTAATGTGCAAAAATTGCACACTCCCTTACTCAGCAAAACCCTAGTTTCCAAGATGGACCTACAAGATGAAACCTGGGCCATGGGACCAGAGGAGAGGGGCACCCCTAGCACTATCCCGACGTCTTGATTCCAACGGAGTCGATGGTTTGTTGATCCGAGCCACAGTCGTCATTCTATGGCTCGTTCCGTCTTGCATCCAAAAGGCCTTCTGGGACACCTATTGGATACCTACCGGGGGCATAGAATGATGGTCATGCAACAAAACTGGGTTCTAGGGAGTCCTGCAAGGGTGTCTAGGAAGGCTTCATCTGGGAGCGCTACCCATAAGTTCCCGGTGGATTATTTTGCGAAGTTGACTCCCGTGTGCAAAAATTGCACACTCCCTTACTGAGCAAAACCGTAGTTTCCAAAATGTACCTACAAGGTGACACCAGGGCCATGGGACCATAGGATAGGGGCACCCCTAGCACTACTCCAATGTCCTGAATCCAACAGAGTCAATGGTTTTTTGATCTGAGCCATGGTCGTCATTCTATGGCTCGTTCCGTCTCGCATCCAAAAGGCCTTCAGGGACACTTGTTGGATACCTACCGGGGGCATAAAATGATGACTGTGCAACAAAACCTGGTTCCGGGGAGTCTTGCAAATGTGTCTAGGAAGGATTCGGCCGGGAACATTAGCCATAAGTTCCAAGTGGATGATTTTTCCAGCGTTGGTAGTGTTCCCACGTCAGCATTTCCCATACACACGTGCAGGAGCCAACAGCATGCAATCTTGCTGCTCTGTTTGCTTTTTCGCTCCTGGACCGAAAGTCACCAAGTTTCCCTAAACGACATTTTCATGCAACTTGCAACTCGACATAACTCAGCAACTAGAGGTTGGATCATCAAACCGTTGACTCCATTGGTCTCCTAGCGTGCGATTACCTCTAGGGGTCCCTCTCCCTTGTCTTCTCATGTCCCAGTGACTTCTTTGTGCATTCATTTCGTAAACTAGGGTTTCAACCATATGCCTAAGCTACACTTACAAATTACAAACCAACTAGGGTTTCATGAACTACACACCACATAATAAAACTAGGATAGGCATTGAAAGGATATTTTTGCTTGAGAATACTCTTAATGGGGGGGAAGCCTTTCACATTAAGAAAGCACAACGGGGATAAAATTTTAATTGAATTCAATACCTAGGGATTGTATCATACTATGTTTCAATTCCTAAAGAGCCTGATATGGCCATGCCTTCTCATACTTGAGAAAAATATGGAAAACATAACGTCTACATCGATGCATCTATTTGGAACCACTTGTCGCCGGTAGGTATCCAGCAGGTGTCCCTGAAGGCCTTTTGGATGTGAGATGGAATGAGCCATAGAATGACGACCGTGGCTCAGATCGAAAAACCGTCGACTGCGTTGGATTCAGGACATCGGGATAGTGCTAGGGGTGTCCCTATCCTTCGATCCCATGGCCCAAGTGTCACCTTGTAGGTACATTTTGGAAACTAAGGTTTTTCTCAGTAAGGAAGTGTGCAATTTTTTCACACGGGGGTCAACTTCGCAAAATCATCCACCGGGCACTTGTGGATAGAGATTCCAGCTGGAACCTTCCTAGACACACTAGCAAGACTCCTCGGAACATGGTTTTGTTCCACAACTGTCATTCTATGCCCCTGGTAGGTATACAGCAGGTGTCCCTGAAGGCCTTTTGGATGCAAGATAGAACGAGCCATAGAATGATGACCATGGCTTGGATCAACAAACCGTCAAATCCGTCAGATTCAGGATGTTGAGATAGTGCTAGGGGTGTCCTTATCCTCCGGTCCCATGGCCCAGGTGTCACCTTGTAGGTACATTTTAGAAACTAGCATTTTTCTCACTAAGGGAGTGTGCAATTTTTGCACACGGGGGTCAACTTCTCAAAATCATCCACCGGGGATTATGGCTAGTGCTCCTGGATGTAGCCTTCCTAGACACACTTGCAGGACTCCACAGAACCCAGTTTTGTTGCATGACCGTCATTCTATGCCCCCGGTAGGTATCCAGCAGATGTCCGTGAAGGCCTTTTTGATGCGAGATGGAAAGAGCCATAGAACTATGACCGTGGCTCAGATTGACAAACCATTGAACCCGTTGGATTCAGGACATTGTGGTAGTGCTAGGGGTGCTCCTATCCTCTGGTCCCATGGCCCAGGTGTCACCTTGTAGGTACATTTTGGAAACTAGGGTTTTGCTCAGTAAGGGAGTGTGAAATTTTTGCACACGAGGGTCAACTTCGCAAAATCATCCACCGGGAACTTATGCCTAGTGCTCTTGGCTGGAGCCTTCCTTGAAAAACTTGCAGGACTCCCTGGAACCCGATTTTGTTACACGACCATCATTCTATGCCCCCGGTAGGTATCCAGCAGGTGTCCATGAAGGCCTTTTGGATACGAGATGGAATGAGCCATAGAATGACGACCGTGGCTCGGATTGACAAAGCATTGACTCCATTGGATTTAGGGTGTCGGGGTAGTGCTAGGGGTGCCCCTATCCTTCGGTCCCATGACCTAGGTGTCACCTTGTAGGTACATTTTGGAAACTAGGGTTTTGCTCAGTAAGGGAGTGTGCAATTTTTGCACACGAGGGTCAACTTCACAAAATCATCCACCAGGCACTTATGGGTAGCACTTCCAGATGGATCCTTCCTAGACACACTTGCAGGAATCCCCAGAACTTAGTTTTGTTGCACGACCGTCATTCTATGCCCTCGGTAGGTATCCAGTAGGTGTCCTTGAAGGCCTTTTGGATGCGAGACGGAATGAACCATAGAATGATGACGGTGGCTCAGATTGACAAACCGTCGACTCCGTTGGATTCAGGATGTTGGGATAGTGCTAGGGGTGCCCCTATCCTCCGGTCCCATGGCCTAGGTGTCACCTTGTAGGTACATTTTGGAAACGAGGGTTTTGCTCAGTAAAGGAGTGCAATTTTTGCAGATGGGGGTCAACTTCGCAAAATCATCCACCGGGAACTTATGGTTAGCATTCCGGATGGAGCCTTCCTAGACACACTTGCAAGACTCCCTGGAACCTGGTTTTGTTTCATGGCCGTCATTTTATGCCCCCAGTAGGTATCCAGTAGGTGTCTCTGAAGGCATTTTGGATGTAAGATGGAACGAGCCATAGAATGAAGACCGTGGCTTGGATAGACAAACCGTCGACTCCGTTGGAATCAGGATGTCAGGATAGTGCTAGGGATGCCCCTCTCCTCTGGTCCCATGACCCAGGTGTCATCTTGTATGTCCATTTTCGAAACTAGGGTTTTGCTCAGTAAGGGAGTGTGCAATTTTTTCACACGGGGGTCAACTTTGAATTTTTTTTATTTTGATTCTAGAACTAGACATTCAAAGAGTGGCAATCAAACCTACCACACTGCACCCTTGGTATATTTCTATGTCCTTAGTGTGCCACATCATTTAACAACTCCTTAGTGTTCCACGATATTTGGACATGGGTATGATGACATGACCAAGGTCAAGAGGTTGTTGACATGGAAAATGGACATGGTACAATGGCAAGATGTTGGAAAAGGAAATGGACAAGTTTGAAGACATGGCTTGATAATATGGAGAATGCATTGATGACAAAAGCTTGATGACAAAGCCCCGATGACATACTAGCAAGTAGTAAGCATGGAGGACTTAAAGACAAGAAAGCATGATAAGCCAGCATTGATGACAAGGCACATTTGCAGGCATTGGAGCCATTGGAACACCTAATGGGACAAATGACCCATTTTGTGGTCATTTGTTGCTTAATGGGGTCATGAAGCCCGCACAAATTTTGAAGAAGCCTTCAAACATGCTCATGACTTTAATGAAGTCTTTGTCTTGGTGAAATTGGGCCCTTGGACATTTGGTGGTGTTTGTAGTCTTGGAACTTTTACATGCTACATATTGTGGTCATGATGTTGTTGAAGCCCACAAGATTTGAAGAATCCCATGAACATGATAAGCCCTAACTCATTATGGTAAATCCATTCTACCTTTAAAGAACTTGAATGATGAAATGACATATTGTAGCTTGGTGCACATGACTAATTTTGACGGTCCATGGATCCCTTCTTTAAACACTTGAAATTTGGTGTGGAAGCCCAAACTTGTGACAATGTGGGCATGCATATGAAATTAAAAATAAATAAATAAAGAATAAATTGAAGCAAGGTCGGCTCCAAATCACAATGAACAACCATTGCATCATCATTTCTATCAATCAAGAACATTCAATTTTAAATACATTTTCATATGAGGATAATCCACCCATTTTACAAGCATAGGACCATGAACATCTTATTTTCCTTCATGAAAACAACATTATCAAGGAATATCATTAAACTAGTTAGGTATTTCATTTTCCATGGATTCTGTATGATTACTTTTGCATTATGATGAGTGGAAAATGGATGCACACATGAGGATGCACAAGATGAGTAATCCAATAACATGAGGATGCACACACACATAGGTTGATGGTTGTAGGTGTTGATTGTATCAAGATGAATAATCCAAAGATGAACCCTCGGAGTTCACAAAAAACAAAATTTTGGTTTAGATATCAAATTAGCATGCATCTGCTAAGTTCATTGAACTGTTGAAAGATATCATTAGTTTTTTCCATTAAGATAATTTTTTCATAACACAATGGTGAGATGTTACTTGATCAATGCAATACATGTAAGAGAATAAATATTGCTTAAAATGTAATTATATAAATTTCAATAGCATAATTTATCAATTTGTGGAAGAGATAAATCATCACTCGCACAAGTGGAAACTCAAGAGAAAATATGGAATATATTGTATCATGCATTGATAGTCGAATGTTTGTAATACAAAATATGGCAAAGTAGCCGGCCCTCAAATGGCCTGTCAATGTACATGTATCCCTAAGTACAACAATGTGTACATGTACATGTCAAAATACATATAAGCAAGACTATGCAACATCAAAAATAAACCTTCCGCTTGTTTTTCCCCGACTTTCCTATATCGACCCTCTCCCTAGGATCGCTCTACATCTCAGGAGTCTGCAAAAAAAATCATTATTTTTATCAAATAACTGCACTAATACCCTACCATTAACAAACTTAAAAAATTAACTTATGGCCAAACTATTTATGACAAACACTCACCAAATCCTCATGGGGTATAGATGTGAGCGGTGTTCTCATGGAAGGCCTCTCTATAGTTGTGCTCTGCAAATAAAATATCATATCTCAATTAATTCAACAATTCAACATTGATCAACATGTTTGGGTAAATTGAATACAAAAACTTGGTCATTAATGAACATCTCACCACAAGAGGAGACCCGGTCAGAACCATGGATTGAGCAGAGGGGCCAGGCACTTTTGCCGCTAATGGCTGCAATCACCAAATGGGGAAATAATTAGACATGCATGAATAAACAATATAGTAACATGGTTAAATACTATGCATTGTGATTGTTGAAATACTTACCTCTGTATGACTTGTGCCTATTGCAGATGCGGCACTAACTGCAGCATCAATGACCCTTGTTAGGTGAGGGGTAGATGGATCTCTCATGTGTCTGCTATAGAGGACATCCACACCCTTTCTAGGAGTGGAGCCTCTCTTATAAACTTGTGCCTTTTGCACATTTGGACTACGAGGAGATCCAACTGCTGATAGTCTATGAAGTATAGAGGCTGGTGGCTACAATCACCAATACTAACGTAGTTAGAAATGCATTGGTCAATGAAATACCATGTATTAACAAAATGACAATGGTGAAATACATACCGATGTACTGTATACATCAATCAACTCTAAGAAACGTTCTGCCACTTGTAGATCCACTATGGGTTGTGCAGCGCTTGTCTCCCCACTAGGTGGGACATCACTAGATGGAATCATTTCCCTCTGATGGCGATCTACAACCTGCATTTTAGAAAATTGTAAATATTAGATCATGTAGCATAAATTTAGTAACATGTGATAACAAACTAACATGTATTAAAATAATGTCATTTTGAAATAGTTACCTCAGCGTGAGATGTTGTCGCTGAAGGTATGACAACATCTTGTAACTCAAAAGGTTCTGGTGCATGAGCCTCTTGCCCCTCATGCCCTTCTGGTAGCAACTACAAGTTTTAAAATCATTAAAAATATTAGCAATCTTTATATGTGTACATAGTAAGGAAAAATAATTTACAAATGGCACTAAATTGTTAATTGGATTTACTCATGTATTAAAATAATGTCATGTTGAAATAGTTACCTCGACGTGAGATGTTGTCGCTGAAAGTATGACATCATCGTCATCGGGCGGTGTTGCTACATGAGCCTCTTGCCCCTCTTTCCCTTCAGGCCCTTCTGGTACTGATGAATGAGCCTATAGACTATGCTCTGCATCATCAGTGAAAAGGTCTTCAACCCCGTGCCCTTCTTATAGCAACTACAAGTTTTCAAATCATGAAAAATATTGTATAGTAAGGAAAAATAATTTACAAATGACACTAAATTATTAACCACTTACTTACCTGTGTAAAGTATCATGTAAAGGTATCATCTATTTGGGCAGGACCAAAGCAAGGATGGCCGCATACTGTGCATGGGTGCGATTCTCGGCTGTGCTCATGATGTAAAGGTCTAGGGCCACTACTCGATGCTCCTCCACCACTGGAAGGTGGTGGATCTACCACACTGACAGGTGGCGTCTCTACTCCACCCATAGATGGTGGCTCTGATGGCCCCGTTCGGTACGTACCTTGAAGATACGTGCTATGGTGAACAACCTCCTGTGCCAACAGTAGGAAGGACTCTCGTGTCTCTACGACCAACTGATGTGTAGGAGGCACATCTGTCCTGGGTAGCTGCCTACAAGGTGGAGCTATCGGGTGACTGGGATCTATATGCCTCACATTGGGACATTGCTAAGGCATCCCCATCCCAACGCCTTGGTACTCCAAGATATAAAAATAGTTAACATGCTTCCCCAACACAAATTCTGCGTATGTCTTTCTCAAAAAGTATAGGGGCATGTCCCTGTTGTTGTGTGGTGGTTCATCAAACACCATGTACCATCGGTCAGTCCAGTTATCTATGAATGGTTTATATGTACACCACTCGATAGAAATGTGCCTTTTGTTTGCATCCAGGATTTCACCCATCTGTGGATCTCTAAAGAGGGAAAATATATGTTGTTTTGAGATTTTCAACTTCTTGACTTCTTTGTAGCTAAGTCCATCCTGATATTGTTGCCTCTTTCTTTCTCTGAACGTGGCAATATCTTCTAGTGCACCATCAGACCTACTAAAGGTCTCTATCATTGCATCCAAATTGGATGCAAGCATAAGATGTCTATCATCAACAATAGTAATTGAGGCTCTAATTTCTCTGAGCCTCTGAATTTCTCTTTGGATGTCTGAGTGTGCATCCATGGTCGTCAGTGCAATCAAAAAATAAAAATAAAAAACAAATAATTAAAAACGTATACATGTGCTATAATGACAGCTTTCAAAAATGAAAAATGTACAAACTTTGTGCAAGAAAAAATACATTGCAAAGATAAATATCATCTCAGGCATACATTACAAACATAAATATCATTTCATATGACCATTGCAGGCATACATTATGGGTCCTTGTGGGCATAAGGGTGGAGACCATGCAAGCATAAAGACTATGATGATGTGGCAAAGATATGTATTTTTATTGTTTAAGGATGGGCAAGACAAGACAAAAGACAAGGTGATGGGCATTGGCACACCTAATGAGCCAAATGACCCATACTGTGGTCATTTGGAGTTGGTCCTAGTACCCTGGACAAGGATGACTTGGAGATAACAAGTGACATGAACAACGAAGCATGAAGTGAACAAAGAAGCTTTAAGTTGACACTTGGCAAGGAGATTGGGGGCATCCTTTATGGCATCTGCAGGCATCCAAGAATGAAGTTGATGGACATGCGAGCATGTGGACAAGGTAACATGCGGGCATCTTGAAGATGCATATGCAAGCATGTTTGTGGAAGCTGCAGGCATCCTAGAGGCATGCCAAAGACCCCCATGCGGGAAATTGAAGAAGGTATAGCTGCAGGCATGTTCAAAGGCATAAATATGGCCCTTGTGGGCACGAGTTACAATCTAGTGTGGGCATGCTGGAAGCAAAAGAAAATGGTGATGATGTGGGTATGAAGACCACGTTTAGGTGGGAAAAAGAAAGTCTAAATAAATATAGACATATATATATATATATATATATTTATAATTTATGAGGTGTTTATGGAAATCAAATTAAAATTTGATTTTAATATTGACAAGTTGGCTTCCTATTTGATGAGGAAATTATGGAGACAAAATTACAAAATTACAAAGATTATATCTTGTGTCTCTTCTGCAATGTGTTGATGTGTTTACTTGATGAATGGCATGTGATTGGTACATAGTTCGTGGATGAATATGATATTGAAGTGAGCCATTGTGTCTAACAGGGTGGATGTAAAATTCATTAAGGGATTGATAGTAGGGAGGGATTTAAGAGATGTTAATTAACAAATTTTATAATTTTTAGTTTTGGTATTTCATTTACAAAGATTTCTAGTTTAGGGTAACATCAAAATTTATATTTTTAATGATGAAATGAAGCAAGGATTTGGATGCTTACCTTTCCAATCCTCCGTGCAAGATGAAATTCCCCTCGTTGAGCTTGCAAATCTCCCACGTTGAGCTTCCAATGCGTTTTTTGGCAAGACGAAACGCTCGAGCGTTCGGGTTTTGAAGATACAGTGGGTAAAATAGTCCGCGCGGTTTGTGGACTGTTTTTTGTTTTGTTTATATTAACCAAAATGCGTGTGCATTTTGTATTTCTATAACGCAAGCGTGTTTTGGACTCCTAGCCTACATGTCAATTGACATGGCAGGGTCGGAGTCCGCCCATGCCTAGTTTGAAGTAACGCTCACGTGTTTTGGATTTTCACAATTCTCGCACATTTCGCGAATGCACGATTGCACCAAAAGGGTCCCTCAACTTCATGCGAGGGCCCATATAAAACTTGTTAAAATTAAATAAAATTTAAATATTTATAATAATTTATATGTTTTAAGTTACACCCCATGCTTGGAGTTTTGTGATTTTTAATCGATCCAAACCCTATGGCTTTTCACATAAAAGTTTATAATTATTAAAATAATATATAAAAACACTATAAATACCCTATTTTAAAATTATTAAAAACTATAAAAAAATTATATAATAATTATTAAAAAACACTCTTAATAATGATTTAAACAAAGAATATAGAAAACTTCATATACTAATTATTTAAACTATTTAACCATATAATAAAATTTTAAACTAAAATGATAGAAATAGTACATAATATATCATTTTTAATTTATATATAATATTATAAATTCTAATGGTTGAGTTTACATTATATTAATATTAATATTAATATAAATTAATTTAATATTAATGATAATATTAATTTTAACATTAAGTAATAGTATTAAAGTATTAATATTAATATCAATAAGTAATATTAATAATGTCTTTTAATAATATTAATTAAACCATTTAATTAGAAAATGATTGATTAAAAATCTTTCCAAATTTTAATATTAAATATTAAAATTAATATTGTTGTTACTATTAATAATGTTATCAAAATTAATTAATAATATTAATACATTAATTTTAACATTAATTAATACTATTAATGCTAATTTTAAATATTAATATTAATGTTAATATTATATTAATTTTAGGTTAAAGTTATTGAACTTGAACAAAAACATGAGTGTTTGCAAAGTTGAATAATAACATTTTGTGTTAAACTTAATACTATATTAATTTTAAAGTTGAATAATATTATTAATTTTAAAGTTACATAATGTTAATACTATATTAATGTTAGGTTAAACTTATTGAACTTGAACAAAATTATGCCGTTTTCAAAGTTGAATAATAACATTTACTTAAAGAACTTGAATTTATTGAACTGGAATATAAATACCATAGTAAAATCTCTTACAACTTCAAACAACAACTATATCAATTAGATCAAAGAAAAAATTCCTCATCGTTCAATTAGCAATTAGATAAATAACATTTATCACCAGGCAATAATATTATGATGGAGAAACAGGGTTTGACTGCATATATTAATAGAGAAAGAGGGTTTTGGTTTGCAATAACTATGTAATCCATGAACAGATTAATAAGGGTTTAAATAATAAATTAATACAATGCACTACATTATAAAATAACCCTAAAAAATACACTACAAAATAATCCTAATGTATATGGTTCTGTCTGAAATTTACACTTGTACGGGTCCTAATCCTTCCGCTAATGTGCATTGCAATACATTACCGAACAATTTGTGAGTAGATTTCTTGGAAAGGAAAATTTATAAACAAAACAAGCAAGATGTAGTTACCCGAATTTCACAAAAAAACGTTTGTTGAATTCAACTTCGTTTTTGGCTCCAATATTCTAATCTCTATGGCAAGCGTATATATGTAGCATTGAACCCATTTTACCATTAGAATATCAATAATTTTGAATTTCAAGGTTTATTAATAATGGGTAGTTGTGAATATGAATGGCCTGAGAACTTTGCCCTTCAAAAAAATAAGTCAAATTGCATTAACGTGTAGCAGTTATTGATGACTGTCCTCATTATCTATGTTGTCATCTTTTCCAAGAAAAATTAATTTTTATTTATTTATTTATAATGTCACCTTGTCCAAAAAAATTAATTAATTTTTAATTATGTGTTAGTTTGATTTGTGAAATATTTTATAATTAAAATTAAATAAAATTTGATCAAATTTAAAAGCATTCCATGATGATCGATGATATAAAATTTAATCAAATTTTAATGGATAATAATATTGCTTGCGATATATATTAGAAATGAATTTTTTATATATATTGAATATAGGCTCTCATATATTCAACAGATTGGCATATTAAATTTCACGATAAAAGAAATCTGTGGTTATGATCTTAAATGCATCTAAAAATTGAGATGAACAAATGAACTCATATAGTAAGAAAGAAAATTATAAGTGTGTACGTTACCATACATCAAATCCATTAATGTTACACATATATTTTAAAAACATCAAATGCATTATTTAATTCAAATATTTTCAAAAAGCTTCATAAAATTCAAACGCATTATCTAATTAGGTTTTTTTATCATTATGAACGTATGAACGGCGTATATTTTTTGAGCTATTTTATGTAATATGGGATGCTGAAGTCTTTCACAATATGAATTTTCCGTTCACTGCATAAGCCTGTCATAAAGAATAAATTTTGAAAAGAAATTATATTAAACACTCTAATCAGAGATATAATTCGAAGGACTCTCAGAACCAACAATATTATAACAATGGCGGACGACTTAACATCCTGGAATGAGGATTTGAGACTTTGTTTCCTGAGTTCTTATAAACTATACACCTGATCAACAAAAATATGATATGATATTTCAGAGATGCAAATTGCTCTTTTCCCATAGACAAGACTCATCTGGCTTTGGCATTGTGAACATTTAATTGTGAAGAAAGTAAATGTAAATTATCTGGCACCATTAAAACTGAGCAGTGTACCTTGGCATTTTTAATTCAAATTATTACAGATGTGCAATCTATTGAACTCTTGTAATTTAGTTGATATCTATGCTAGTGGACAAATGTGTTGCTTACTTAAGGATATTATAGACTTTGAGTATTAATTAAAGCATAGGGTCGCAGTAATTTGTTCTATTTGCTCCGGGCCCTCATCTTGAGATTGATATATCTAGGATTGAACATAAGTCTCCTCCTTGGGCCTCTCTTTAGCAGAAGTGTCATATTTTTAAATAAAATTAATTAATTAGGTCAAACATAGTAATTATGTAAATAAAAAATAGAGTGAAAATTGTTATTATATATATATGATAGTAACTATCCTACCCATAAATTCTAATGGGATATCCTTATCAAATTCTTTAGATTTGTGTTAATCTTGGATTCATGAATTTCCAATAGGATATCCTTATCAAATTATTTATATTTCTGTTAATCATGGATTCATCAGGATATGAGTCTCATATATGTTTTATAAATACTGTTATGTTTAACCTGTTTGTTATTTAAGTTTGGTAGAAGTCTTTGTCGGTGTCTTTGTGATTTATGGAATAAGGGAAAGCTTAAGCTCAACATTACAGTAAACATGGTACAACACTGGTCATGGGCACTCTGGAAGAATTATTAGTGTGTTCCTAATTCTACAGTAAACATGATATAGTACTGGTCATGGGTACAGATGGATCATCATCATAGTATAAAAATCCAGATCGTTTTTTCACTAAAAAATCGTCTTTTAGTGAAGCTTATTGCAAATGCATCTAAAAATCATTTTTAGTGAAGCGTATTGCAAATGCAAATGCTTGGAAAGTTGGTTCAATTTCTTTTTCCTACGCATAAATTCTAATAGGATATCCTTATCAAATTCTTTAGATTTCTGTTAAGCATGGATTCAGGATATGAGTCCGAGATATGTTTTATAAATACTGTTTTGTTATGATTGCAGAGAATGAATCTCCTTTCTCCATTAAACGTTACACAAACCCTATGGATTCTAATCTTCTGGCGTTTTTTAAAAGGCTTTGGCAAATCTCTGTGACCCGAATAGCTCAGAAGGTAAAACTGAGGATATTTCTGAGGCTGGGCATTTCCGTTTGCAAGAACTCTAATCACCGACTTAAGGTAGAATAAAAAGAGAATTGCACAGAACGCTAAGTGATTAACATTCGCCATAATCGACACAAGAGAACTAAAGTGGATTTACAATGCTCTTTGTAAACATGGTGATATTATACATCTGGAAGATATAAAAAAAAGGGTTTAACAGATTTAAGTATTGTACCCAGAACCCTGTAACCAAAAATAGATCGTTGTTTTAAAAGATAACAGAGCTTGATCCCAAGGACTTAGCTTGTCAAATGTTTAAATACCAATATGGGATAGGACGGCTTGGTAGTAGATCTCGATCATAAGAATTATGTTTATATTGCTAAAAGGGAGTGGGACGGCTAGATCCATCCAAATTATTTGTGCGCACATCCAAATTGCTTCTGCATGGATTTGTGTAAAGAGAAGACAGGGAAAGCACTATAGCAAACCAAATTACTTAGCACACCTGTGAAGGTCGCTGGTCTCCTTTTGCGGCTGCCTGCGCGCAGGCTCCTTCTCTTGATTTCTCCTCGTGCGGGCTGCTTGCTGCCGCGTTCTCCTCTTCTGCAGGCTGTGGGCTGGTGGCTCCTCTTTTGCGGGTTGTTCTCCTCTTCTGCGGGCTGTGGGCTCCTCTTCTGCCTTCTTTACAACCACCATTGGAACGTTACAACTACCACAACGTTCAAGCCACTCCACTCCTCTTCTCCCTACCTGCGTTACTTTCGAGTACACCGCATCATCTGCCTGCCTGCATGAATTAATTTATGCCAGCACACTCCACTCCTCCACTCCTCTCCTCTGTTTACGCTAGTACACTATATCTAATTAATTAGAGATTAATTAGGGATGGAAGAAACTCTCATTTGACTCTTAATACTTGCATGGGAATTATGGAATTAAATCTACACCATCAAATTGATGGCGACGACTATGAATATTCCAGATTTTAAAATCAAGACCACACAATTCATAAATGCAATTAAAAGATCGAGACGACCGAGACGCCTATGACGTAACTAGCAAGCCATATTAGTATTAATAATATGGTTTATATACGCCAATCGACGTATTTAAATTTCTGGCCATGATTAATATACGCCGATCGACGTATATAAACCATATTATTAATATTAATATGGCTTGCTAGTTGAAGGTGGACCCGCTGGGAATATTTCATGATTTTTTAATATTAATATTATGTTTGTGAAAATATTAATAATAATTATTTAATTATAATATCAATTATAAAAATAATTATTTTATTATAATAATATATAATAATAACTATTTAATTATAATAATAATAGCATCTCTTTTTATTCTTATTTTATTTATATATAACCAATATTGAAATATATATTATAATAATCATAATAATAATACAAATTATTACTATGTACACATATACTTTTCTGGTAAACAATACATAGTAATTTGGCATATGTTTTAATAATAATAAAAATATCTTTTATTATTATTATTAAAAAAAATTATTATTATTATTAAAGTCGCAAATTCTTATTATAAAATATTTTCATTTATTATTGTTATAATTATATTTTCTTATTTTTATTTACAATTATTTTAATTAATAACTAATAATTAATAATAATTATTTATTATTATTATTATTTTCTTAATTTCATTTATAATTATTATAGTTATATTTTTATATTTATAATTATTTTATTATTAGAAAATATTTAAACATAAAAGAAAATAATAAATAAGAAAATAAGAATATTATTATTATTATTATAAAATATTTAAAAAATAATAACAATAATCATAAAAATAATTATTATTATTTAAAATAATAATAACAATAATAATTATTGCTATTAAAGTTGTCAATTCTTATTATAAATTATTTTCATTTATTATTGTTATAAATATATTTTTTTATTTTTATTTACAATTATTTTAATTAATAATTAATAATAAAAAATTAATTAATAATTATTTATATTATTATTATTATTATATTTTGTATTTTTTTTAATAGAAACAGTTATGTATTGATATTTAAAAAATAAAAGAGAAGTTGCATAGCAAAAATCAGGACTGATTGCTCCTATGAATGGAAGACAACCATCACTTGTAGATCGTCCTGTTCAGGTTGATAACAAACACTATATCTGCCTGTCCTATGATAGCTATAGTATCTAACGAATTGCCCAAATAGTAGCAAACAGGAAAAATACATTTGCAGGTGTTTCTAATTTCAAAACTTAAAACATAGAGCTTCAGTGCATAAACATCCTAAGCTATTAAATACAACACTTTTAAACATCATTTGAAAAGGCTTAAACAACAAAAAAGAAGGTCAATCGTGGACCTAGTCCATCCCTATTTGTGACCGCCATTCTTGAAAGCTTCATCAGGTTCCTTTGTTTTGCTCTTTTCGGCACTGAGGTCCACGTAATTTCCATTTCCCTCCATATGCTTCTGCGGCTTCGTAATCTTAATAATAAATAAATAGAATTATTAATATTTTATAATCTAATGATTGAACAATGTTTAACATTTTATATATAAGTAAGTGTTAATATATGTATTACATATATTTAATATAATTAAATTTTTAACATGAAATAATATCTTTTATTATTATTATTAAAAAAAAATTATTATTATTATTAAAGTTGCAAATTTTTATTATAAAATATTTTCATTTATTATTATTATAATTATATTTTCTTATTTTCATTTACAATAATTTTAATTAATAATAAATAATAAATAATTATTATTTATTATTATTATTATTATTTTCTTAATTTCATTTATAATTAATTATAATTATATTTTTGTGTTTATAATTATTTTATTATTATAAAATATCTAAAAATAAAAGAAAATAATAAATAAGAAAAAGAAGAAATTTTTTATTATTATTAGTATTATTATTATTATTATTATTATTATAAAATATTTAAAAAATAATAACAATAATCATAAAAATAATAATTATTATTTAAAATAATAATAACAATAATAATTATTCTTCTTAAAGTTGTCAATTCTCATTATAAATTATTTTAATTTATTATTGTTATAAATATATTTTCTTATTTTTATTTACCATTACTTTAATTAATAATTATTATTTCCTTAATTTCACTTATAATTATTATAATTATATTTTTGTATTTATAATTATATTTTTATTATAAAATATCTAAAAATAAAAGAAAATAAGAAAATAATTATTATTATAAAATATTTAAAAAATAATAACAATAATCATAAAAGAATTATTATTATATAAAATAATAATAACAATAATTATTATTCTGTCAATTCTCATTATAAATTATTTTAATTTATTATTGTTATAAATATATTTTCTTATTTTTATTTACTATTACTTTAATTAATAAATATTATTTTCTTAATTTCATTTATAATTATTATAATTATATTTTTGTATTTATAATTATTTTATTATTATAAAATATCTAAAAATAAAAGAAAATAATAAATAAGAAAATAAGAATATTATTATAATTATTAGTATTATTATTAATATTATTATAAAATATTTACAAAATAATAACAATAATCACAAAAATAATAATTATTATTTAAAATAATAATTATTATTTAAAATAATAATAAAAATAATAATTATTGTTATTAAAGTTGTCAATTCTCATTATAAATTATTTTCATTTATTTATTATTATAAATATATTTTCTTATTTTTATTTACAATTATTTTAGTTAATAATTAATTAATAATTATTATTATTTTCTTAATTTCATTTATAATTATTATAATTATATTTTTGTATTTATAATTATTTTATTATTATAAAAATCTAAAAATAAAAGAAAATAATAAATAAGAGAATAAGAATATTTTTATTATTACTATTATTAATATAAAATATTTAAAAATTAATAATGATAATCATAAAAATAATAATTATTATTTAAAATAATAATAACGATAATAATTATTGTTATTAATGTTGTCAATTCTCATTAAAAATTATTTTCATTTATTATTGTTATAAACATATTTTCTTATTTTTATTTACAATTATTTTAATTAATATTTAATAATAAAAAAATTAATTAATAATAATAATAATAATAATAATAATTATTATTATTATTATGTTTTGTTTTTTTTAACATAAATAGTTATGTATTGATATTTAAAAAAAAAAGAGGAGTTACATAGCAAAAATCAGGACTGATTGCTCTCATGAATGGAAGACAACCATCACTTCCAGTTCGTCCTCTTCAGGTTGATAACAAACACTAATCTACATGTCCTATGATAGCTATAGTATCTAACGAATTGCCCAAGTAGTCGCAAACAAGAAAAATACATTTGCAGTGTTTCCAAGTTCAAAACTTAAAAAATGGTTATGTGACATTGCGACATTCTGAAGTAGACTTGTAAAAATGTCATATTCTAGCATTAGTGGAAGGAGTAGGTAGTATCCTTAACCATGGTGAAACATAGTAGAATGCGACATGGCAGGTTTTGTGACAATGCGACGTGGCAAGTTTTGTTGACTTTTGGCTTACTATGGTTAACTATGTTTGAGCATGGTTGACTATGGTCCACCATGGTTGACCATGCTCGACCATGGCAGACCATGGTTGACCATGGTCAACCATGAACAAATTAGAAAGGAATTAAGATTATTTATATGGTTGACCATGGTGAACCATGAAACCATGGTTCACCATGGTTGACTGTGGTTGACTAATCTCTCTTTCGATCTCACTATGGTTGACCATGGTTGACTATGGTTGTTTATGGTTGACCATGATTGACATTGGTTAACCATGGTTGACTATAGTTGATAATGGCTCACTTTGGTAGACCTTTGGTTAACTATGGTTGACAATTGTTGTGCTTTGTTGACCATGGTTGATTTTGCTTGGCCATGCTTCAAATTGGTTGACTTGTCTATGGTTTACCATGGTTGATGATGGTTGTCCATGGTTGAGCATGGGGGACTTTGGTTGACCATGGTTGACTTAGATTTACCATGGTTGAGTTTAGTTGACCATGGGTTACTATGGTTGGCTATGGTTGACCATGGTTGTTCATGGTTGACTATGTTTGACAATGGTTAACCATGGTTGACTTTGATTGATCATGGCCAACCATTGGTTGACTATGGTTGAGAATAGTTGAATGCGATATGGTAGGTTTTGTCACAATGCGACGTGGCAAGTTTCGTTGACTTTTGGTTTACTATGGTTAACTATGGTTGAGCATGGTTTACTATGGTCCACCATGGTTGACCATGGTCAACCATGAACAAATTAGAAAGGAATTAAGATTATTTATATGGTTGACCATGGTCAACCATGCAACCATGGTTCACCATGGTCAACCATGGTTTATTATGGTTAACTAATCACTCTTTGTATCTCACTATCATTGACCATGGTTGACTATGGTTGTTTATGGTTGACCATGGTTGACATTGGTTAACCATGGTTGACTTTTGGTTTACCATGGTTGACTTTAGTCAACCATGGTTGACTTCGGTTGACCTTTGGTTAACTATGGTTGACCATTGTTGTGTTTTGTTGACCATGGTTGACTTTGATTAGCCATGATTGCATTTGGTTGACTTGTCTATGGTTTACCATGGTTGATGATGGTTGACCATGGATGACTTTGGTTGACCATGGTTGACTAAGATTTACCATGGTTGACTTTAGTTGACCATGCGTTACTATGGTTGGCTATGGTTGACCATGGTTACTCATGGTTAACTATGAGTAACAATGGTTGACTTAGATTTAGCATGGTTGACTTAAGTTGACCATGGGTTACTGTGGTTAGCTAGGGTTAACCTTTGTTTGGATTTATTCAACTATGCTTGTTGATGGCTTACTTTTTGGTGACAAGGGTTGACTTTAGTTTAACATGAATGAATTTGGGTGGCTTATGTTTGAACATGGTTGACTTTGGTTGACCATGGTTGACTATGGTAGACTTTAGTTGAGCATGGTTGACTTTTGACTGGCTTTGGTTGACTATGGTTGACGATGGTTAACCATAGTTTACGATGGCTGACTTTGGTTGAACACTGATGGCTAACCATGGGTGACTTTAGTTGACCATGGTTGACTTATTTCACTTTGGTGACTATATTTGACTATTGTTGAGATTAATTGACTTGGTTTAACATGGTTGAATTTGGTCAACCATGAACAACCAAAGTCAACCATGCTAGGCCATCGTTAACTTTGGTTATTTATCGTTGACTTTTGATTGACCATGGTGCCTTTGGTTTACCATTGTTGACTTTGGCTGAGCATGGTTAGGCTTGGTTGACTTTCATTCACCATGGTTAGCTATGGTTGGTTATGGTTGACCATGGGTGACTTTGGTTGATATTGGTTGATCATAATTGATTTTTTGTTTAATATGGTTTACTTTTTATACCATGGTTGACTTATGGTTAAATTTTGTTGACCAAAGTCAACTATGGTTGACCATGGTTGACTTTTGGTTGACCGTGGTTAACTTTGGCTGACTATGGTTGGCTTTGGTTTACTTTGGTTAATCATGGTTGGCTATGGTTGGTTATGATTTACTATAGTTGAATTTGGTTGAATTTGTTAAACAATGGTTCACTTTTGGTTGACTATGGTTAAATTTGGTTGACTATGGTTGACTTTTGGTTGATGAAGGTAGACTTTGGTTAACCAAATTCAACCATGGTCAAGTTAGGTTGACCATGATTGACTTTGGCTTACCATGGTTGGCTTTGGTTGACTTTGGTTTTCCATGGTTGGCTATGGTTCGTTATGGTTGACCGTAGTTGACTTTGGTTGAGCATGGTTGAATTTTCATTGACTATGGTTGGGCATGGTAATGGTTTACTATTGTTAACTATGGTTATCCATGGTTGAATATGCTTAACTATGGTTCACCATGGTTAGCTTTGGTTGACCATGGTTAACTACGATTGACTATAGTTGACCATAGTTGAATATGGTTAAACATGTTTAACTTTGGTTAACGATGGTTGAATTTTTGTTCATCATGGTTGACTTTAGTTTATGATGGTTGACTTTGGTTAAAAATGGTTAACAATGCTTGACTTTGGTTGACTATGGTTGGTTTCGGTTGATTATGGTTGTCTAGGTTTGAACATGCTTGACTTTGGTTAACCATGGCCGACTTTGATTGACCATGGTTGACTTTGGTTGACTTTAATTGACCATGGTTGAATTTAGTTCACCGTGGGTTACTATGGTTTGCTATGGTTTACCATGCTTTACTATGCTTGACTCAAGTTGACCATGGTTGACTTTGGTAGACCATGGTCAACCATTGGTTGAGTTTGGTTGAGAATGGTTGACTATGGTTTCCCATGGTTGAACATGTTTGACCGATGTTGACCATGGTTTACTATGGTTGACTTTTGTTTGAACATGGTACACTTTGGTTTGCCATAGTTGACTTTGGTTAAATTTTGATTGACCATGGTTGACCATAATTATTTATGGCTTACTATTGTTGAATTTGGTTGAATATGGTTGGCTATTGTTCACTTTGTTTGATTATGGTTGAATTTGGCTGAACATGCTTGACTTTGTTGACCATGGTTGACTTTGGTTGACCATGGTTGACTTTGGATGACTTTCATTAACTTTGGGTGACTTTGGTTGGTCGTGGTTGACTTTGGTTGACCATGCCTCACTTTGGTTGACCATGGTTAACTTTTTTGAATTTTGATTGAATTTGGTTGAGTATGGTTGACTTTGGATGACTTTCATTAACTTTGGGTGACTTTGGTTGGTCGTGGTTGACTTTGGTTGACTTTTGGTTGACCATGCTTCACTTTGGTTGACCATGGTTAACTTTTTTGAATTTTGATTGAATTTGGTTGGGTATGGTTGACCATGTGTGAAAGGTTGACTTTAGTTGACCATGATTGAAATTTTGTTGACTTTGTTGAAATTTTGTTGAGTTTGATGAAATTTTGGTTGAAACAATGTTAATATTATATTTATTTTAATATTATAATTATTTTTCATAAATCTAAAATTTATCACATGTTATTTAAATATAGCAATCTATCACATCTTTCTTAAAAAAATCTCATGTGTATCCTTCAAAACATTTGTGTATGGGCATGTGCAAGCTAATGAGGGTCACTTTTGGCGCATTAGATGCAATCAAAAACTGAAAAATCCGGCACCCATCAACTTACTTGGTTTTTTTGAGATACTTACACAAGATATATTGCATCGAGTAAAAAATATGAAATGTAGGAAATTGAATCATGTTTCCGAATATATAAGTTTTAAGTAATGAACATTTACATAACTATGTCAAATTGCATTTTTTCTAACATTCACTCTTTTTTTTTTGGCAAATGATAAGGCATATGTTTTTGTGGGTGCAGCCTTTCAGTGCCTAAATGATGGTTTCGAGCTACAAAATTTGGTATACATGTGTAGAATCCGTAGCACTAGTGCAGCACTATTTTTCCAAAATTAAATGTTTAATTTTTATTTATTTTTAATTATGTAAGTGATCAAACCTCAAGAACGGTACGTCAAATGTGGATGTAGCCTTTGAATGTCTTAATGCTGTCATTTCAACCTAGATTTTTTATAGCATGTAGAGGTCGGTGTCTACTAGTGCAACATACATTTTTTTTTAAAAATAGTTGTGAAATGAAAATGTTATGGAATAAACACTAACAATATGTTTTTTGACTTAATGAGTGATGACATAAGAAAATTAGGAAATAAGTAGAAAATCTCAATATTTTGTTTTAAAAATTACATATTTGGAATCTGCATAAAAAAATTATATTTATGCCTAAAATTTCGTCAATAATGGTCATGTATGTCATGCGTTAGAGAGCGGTGAAAAACACGCTTACTGACAAAAATGGTGGAAATGTCTAATTAGCTATGGTTTATTAAATTCCATAACATAGGTTTGGTAAATCTGAACCAACCACATAAGACTGTGTCTGACACACGGGCGCAAGAGGAGTGGGTGATTAGGAGATCAGGAATGCGTGTGCGTTATGTTTAAATTCAAATAACGCACGCGCTATAGTTAAATTCATTTTTTTTTGTTTTTGTGCCTAATGTTATACTAAACGCTAGCACGTTTTGTATATATAGAACGCGTGTGCATTATAGATATACATAACGCATGCACGTTATTATATTCACAAATTTATATTTTCAAGTGTTTGATGGAGATGAAGGGGGCGAGAGAAAGACGACGATGATGAAGCTTAGCCTGCAACTATTGCATTAAATAACTTCATTTAGTGATGGGTCTAATTTGACTGCCATAGAATTAGATAGCTTCATTTAGCCATGGACCTAATTTGACTTCCATAGAGTAACCATCAATGACCACATTAGATAGCTTCATTGACTCCATTAAAATTCAATTGGACCGAATCCTAAAAAGACCGAAACACTCCACTCAACCTGCTTAAATGAATTTGAGAAATAATACCCCTATGACTCTATCGGGTTAGTTTCGACGG
>BSBM01000115.1:14162500-14317500 GCA_027924585.1 Larix kaempferi | reverse complement strand
ATTCACAATTGAGGTAGTATCTATATTGACCATTGAGCAAGCTTGAAGAACCTATATTCACAATTGAGAAAGAATTTGGATATTTGAATAGTTGAGCACACCTATAGAATCTATTTTCTTAGTATTGTTCATTGTGGTCATGGGGAATGCATGCAATCGAAAAAGGAAATCGGCAAGGAAAGAGAAGCTTCAAGAAACCATGGAAGAAGTTAGAGAAAAGAAAATATTGGACATGTGGAATCGAAGGTATTCCATGGAAAATCATCCAATTCCAACTGTAGATGATGCCATGGTCGTTCCTACCCATCCACCTCAAGAAACATGAATAAATTCACTAGAGGGGCCCTCAATTTCAACAACGTTTGATGAACAAGCACCCAACATTTCAATTTCGACATCAAGTCAACCTCAGAATATGGTAGTGAATGACTTGTTGGGTAGTGGTATACAAGCGATGAAGTTAGAGAGGCATTGAGTGGAGGATTTACAACAGAAGAAGCAAATGTTATGGAGACCGTCCAAGAGAATGAAAGACAAGAGGCTCCTATTGAAACATCGGAGTGTCTTGGTGATGTTGTACATGCTCCAGTTTCAACACCCTTACCTCCATTAGCAATTGCACGCCGAAGAACTCCGAAACGTATACAGGTTGATGAAACTCTCATTAGTTCACTTGAAGGTACGTTGTCTAAACGTGCTATTGCTTATCAAACTCGACAAATACTTGAAATTTTTTTTTATTCTAAATGTGATGTTGACAAGTGCAAATTATTTTTATCATTGTTAAAATCTAGGTCTATGCTTGTTGTTACAAGAACATTAAAGATAAAGATGACCAAAAAGTTAGAACCAAGTTCTCATATTGTTAAAAGTTTAGTAGATGCATTTAGTACAATTGGAAAGAAATCTCGCTCAAAGGATCGCAATGCGGCTCGTCCTGTGTTGTCTCAATAAGTCGTGAGCAAAAACACTAGCGCACCTCGTTTTCTTAAACCTACATCCAAAATTATTAATTTGAATGTGAAGACACTTCGTAGGTATCGTGTTAGAAGAGAACAACTTGAAACCAGTCAAACAGATGTTTGGGCCTTCATTGGCAGGTTGTCACGCTCTGATATGAAGCTCATTGATGCGGTAAAGGGATTAGTGCAAGCATTTTGGCATGACAACACTAGACCCTCTTCCAACCAAAAATATGTATTAAAATTGAGAAGGGGTTCAAAGGATCGTGAGCCAAACATTAAACATTTTCTTGATATGACGCAAACAAAATTATATGAGAGATTTAGGAATGAACAGAACGAACTTGACTTGGGCCAAAGACCCTTTGAAAAATGCAAACCATGGTATGTTAAAATAAACACAATTCGTAACACATGTTCTTGTCGATACCACATTGAGTATGGTTACTATTATGACACATATACATATATTTTTTTTCGTGTATTGCATAACACTCTTGTGTAGGAATGCTCAGCTGCATTACCACCGATTCCATCTAGAGACTTTATTCATATCATTTTGTGTAGTAGGCCAAACGATTGTACATTTTATCAAAAAATTTGCATAGATGGGACATGCCCAGGGTGTGGTGGATTCGCATTATTGGAAAAATGCATACATGTGACCGATGAGCATGAACTTGGGAGGCAAAAGGTGAACTTGCAGTCATTCAAATATGTCACGTATGATATTGATGGAGGGAATGAAAGAAAAAAAAATACAATTGGTCACTTTTTAGGTTGGTAATGAGCTATTGGATACTGTTTTTTCTTCAGATTGCAATTTCATATGTAACAATCTATTGACATATTGTCTTTATTGTTGATATACCAGGCACGGGTTGTGACTTCATGGAGGAATTATTTGAAAATACACAACAATATGTAAAGCATGTGCATGTGGCTTGTTGGAAAGATGAACAGTTTAGAATGTGCAAGGATACATTTCCTATCGGGACTATCCTGCCAGTGGTCGATTTTGTGGAAAACTACACTCTTCAACCACAAAATGAGATTCAGAGTCAATACTATCACTCGGACCAGGTCAGCCTAATGGTCCATATCACCTATAGACATGGGGCAGATAGTACTGAAGACAACAGGGTTATATTGAAGGAGTATCACTTCTACATAAGTGATGACATGTGTCACGACTTGGATTTTGTACAACACATCTTTCAAATGTTCTACAATCACTTGAAGGATAACAGTATACAGATGCAACAACATTGGATTTAGTCTGACGGTTGTGTAGGGCAATTCAAAAATGCCTGTGTCTTCCAATGGTTGTGTATGCTCCACAAAAGGCACAAGGTGCCACATATTTGGAACTATTTTGAGACCATACATGGAAAAGGTGAACATGATGGAACAGGTGCATGCATAAAGACTACATTACGCAGGTAAGAAATGAAGTTCACAGATGGACCTATCATTTGAAATGCAAAAACCATCGTTGAATGGTGTGCTTCAGTCATGGGGGAGGGAGCAAGAAGGTAGGAATATCACTCAACTAGGAAAGCACATGTGGTTAGATATTTTTGGGAGGTGGTGGACGCAGGCCATTCACAGTTATATGAGTGCAAGACCATCCAAGGAACTCGTGCATTTCATTCAGTTAGAACATTGGACAATGCTATACTTGAAATGTGGACAAGGAAACTGTCATGTTTTTGTTATCCATGCAGTAGTGGTGAATGGGACGAATGCGAATCCATGGATTGGGTTGATAGCTGGGACCGTGTATCACTCCCCATTGGTCGACGGATAGCTACAGAATTATCCTAGTTGGAGGAGGACCAATCAAGTATTTCACCAGACTATGACCACATAACAGATCTTGTACAACCAGGTTCGATTAATATTTGTATATTTTTGACAACTAGTTGTGTCTAATTAGCTATGTATATTTTTGATATTTTTGACAACTAGTTGTGTCTGATTAGTTGACTAAAACGTTGGAACTATATTTTCTCCAGGGCACATATACGCAGTGGTTTCCACAAGACGCAATGCATGGTGCACTGACTATTGGCTGGCACATTGCTTAGAGGGGAAGCAAACCCTAAATGTCCCATTGAGGGACTCTGAGGGAGTTGATTTTCCGATTGGGTCGATGGTTATAAAGGGAGAATATTTGAACCAGGTTTCTCACTCAGCAAATAGAAAAGGGTATACATATGAAGATTATAGACTAGGTGAGATTGTATACCATTATACAAACTTAGTTATTGGCACAAACCTCCAGTTGCAAACAATGCCAAGGAAGAAAACATCAAAGGCACGGTACTTATTACCTTATTCCAAGCACAAGAGGTTAAAGGAAACCATTGGTATTCGAGGTGATCCTGATGGTCTAGTTGAATGACCATAGGTAGGTAATCTGGTATGTGGTTTGCATGTTTTATCAAGTACTTTGTTATAGGTATGTGGTGTACATGTATGCTATGATTTTGTTTTGTGGTCTCATTGAGTATTGACATTAATATTTTGACTATTGCAGCCATACATTGATAGCTTCATAGATTGCTAAATTGCATAGACTTGGGACAAATTGATAAATTGCACATGTTTTATCATGGATTTGTTTTCTTTGTTTTTTTTCTCCCATCTAAGCAAATCATAATATTTGCATCCTCATGCCCATTTTCATGCTCACTAGCACCATCATGATCTTCATGCTCATTATCACTATCCCCATGGTCATTGTCGTCATCACCATACCACCATGAACATCACCACCGTGCTCTTCCTACCCAAGTTGTCACCATCACCATCCCATTTTTCACCATAAGATTCCCATCTAGCATCCACACAAATATAACTATTAGACTAGAGGAGAGGGGCACCCCTAGGACATGACATGAATGATTAAAATTAAACTCTAGATGCATACGCAAGCCACTTGGACGATGGTCAAATTCATAAAAAGTTTGCATGAGATTTTATGGACAATGCGCTCATGTCGGTCTATCCCAAACACACTTTCCAAAAATTACAACATTCAATTTTGTTTATTGGTTTGGTTATTATGCCCACGGATGAATTTTCCATCTCTCCTTTTGACACTTGACCTAAATGAAATTGGAGGCACGAAATGAAAATTGTGCATTAAAAGGACATGTCATTAGTTTGCAATACATCTATTCCATAATGATATGAAAATTGTGCATTGAATTAATGCCTAGCTCTACTGACATTTAGTAAGATTCTATTGCTTTAAAAAGAGTGTTGGCATAGCTTTAGAAGGGGAACGCTAGCCATAAGTTCCCGGTGGATGATTTTGCGAAGTTGACCCCCGTGTGCAAAAATTGCACATTCCTTTCCTGAGCAAAAACTTAGTTTCCAAAATGTACCTACAAGGGTGACACCTGTGCCATGGGACCAGAGGAGAGGGGTACCCCTAGCACTACCCCGACATCCTGAATCCAATAGAGTCGACGGTTTGTCGATCTGAGCTATGGTTGTCATTCTATGGCTCATTCTGTCTCGCATCCAAAAGGCCTTCAGGGACACCTGCTGGATACCTACCGGGGGCATAGAATGATGGTCGTGCAACAAAACCGGGTTCCGAGGAGTCTTGCAAGTGTGTCGAGGAAGGTTCCAGTGGGGAACACTAGCCATAAGTGCCCGGTCGACGATTTTGAAAATTGGACCCCAATGTGCAAAAATTGCACACTCCCTTACTCAGCAAAACCCTAGTTTCCAAGATGGACCTACAAGATGACACCTGGGCCATGGAACGGGAGGATAGGGCACCCCTAGAAATATCCCGACGTCCTGATTCCAATGGAGTTGATAGTTTGTTGATCCGAGCCACGGTCGTCATTCTATGGCTCATTCTTTCTCGCATCCAAAAGGCCTTCAGGGACACTTGCTTGATACCTACTGGGGACATAGAATGACGATTGTGCAACAAAACCAGTTTTCGGGGAGTCCTGCAAGTGTGCGTAGAAAGGCTCCAGCTGGGAGCGCTAGCCATAGGTGCCCGGTGGATGATTTTGTGAAGTTGACCCCCGTGTGCAAAAATTGCACACTCCCTTACTGAGCAAAACCCTAGTTTCCAAAATGTACCTACAAGGTGACACCTGGGCCATGGGACCGGAGGATAGGGGCACCCCTAGCATTACCCCGATGTCCTAAATCCAATGGAGTCTACGGTTTGTCGATCCAAGCCAAGGTAGTCATTCTATGGCTCGTTCCATATTGCATCCAAAAGGCCTTCAGGGACACCTATTGGATACCTACCGGGGGCATAGAATGATAACTGTGCAACAAAATCGGGTTCCGAGGAGTCCTGCAAGTGTGTCTAGGAAGGCTCTGGCCGGTAACGCTAGCCATAAGTGCCTGATGGATGATTTTTCCAGTGTTGGTAGTGTTCCCACGTCAACATTTCCCATACACACATGCAGGAGCCAGTGTTGGTAGTGTTCCCACATCGACATTGCCGATATACACGTGCAGGAGCCAACGACATGCAATCTTGCTGCTCCGTTTGCTTTTTCGCTCCTGGACCGAAAGTCACCAAGTGTCCCTGAATGACATTTTCATGCAACTTGCAACTCAACATAACTTGGCAACCAGAGGTCGGATCGACAAATCGTCGACTCCGTTGGTCTCCTGGAATGTGATTACCTCTAGGGGGGCCTCTCCCTCGTCTTCTCATGGCCCATTGACTTCTTTGTGCATTCATTTCGTAAACTAGGGTTTCAACCAGATACCTAAGCTACACTTACAAATTACAAACCAACTAGGGTTTCATGAACTACACACCGCATAATAAAACTAGGATAGCAATGGAAATGATATTTTTGCTTGAGAATACTCTTAATGGGGGGGAAGCTTTTGACATTAAGAAAGCACAATGGGGATAAAATTTTAATTGAACTCAATACCTAGGGATTGTATCATACTATGTTTCAATTCTTAAAGAGCCTGATATGGCCATGCCTTCTCATACTTGAGACAAAGATGGCAAACACAACTTCCACATCGATGCATCTATTTGGAACCACTTGTCCCCAGTAGGTATCCAGCAGGTGTCCCTGAAGGCCTTTTGGATGTGAGACGGAATGAGCCATATAATGACGACCGTGGCTCGGATCAACAAACCGTCGACTCTGTTGGATTCAAGACATCGGGATAGTTCTAGGGGTGCCCCTATCCTCTGGTCCCATGGCCCAGGTGTCACCTTGTAGGTACATTTTGGAAACTAGGGTTTTGCTCAATAAGGGAGTGTGCAATTTTTGCACACGGAGGTCAACTTCGTAAAATCATCCACCAGGTACTTATGGCTAGCGCTCCTGGCTGGAGCCTTCCTAGACACACTTGCAAGACTCCCTGGAACCCATTTTTGTTGCATGACCATCATTCTATGCCCCCGATAGGTATCCAACAAGTGTCCCTGAAGGCCTTTTGGATGCGAGATAGAACAAGACATAGAATGGCGACCGTGGCTCGGATCGACAAACCATTGACTCCGTTGGATTCAAGACGTTGGGATAGTGCTAGCGGTGCCCCTATCCTCCGGTCCCATGTCCCAGGTGTCACCTTGTAGGTACATTTTGGAAACTAGGGTTTTGCTCAGTAAGGGAGTGTGCAATTTTTGCACACGTGGGTCAACTTGGAAAAATCATCCATCGGGCACTTTTGGCTAGCGTTCTCGGCTGGATCCTTCCTAGACAGACTTGCAGGACTCCCCAAAACCTAGTTTTGTTTCACGTCCATCATTCTATGCCCCTGGCAGGTATCTAGTAGGTGTCCTTGAAGGCCTTTTGGATGCAAGATGGAACGAGCCATAGAATGACAACCGTGGCTCGGATCGACAAACCGTCAACTCCGTTGGAATCAAGATGTCAAGATAGTGATAGGGGTGCCCCTCTCCTCCAATCCCATGGCCCAGGTGTCATCTTGTAGGTCCATTTTCGAAACTAGGGTTTTGCTCAGTAAAGGAGTGTGCAATTTTTTCGCATGGGGGTCAACTTTGAAATTTTTTTATTTTGATTCTAGAACTAGACATTCAAAGAGTGGCAATCAAATCTACCACACTGTACCCTTGGTGTATTTCTATGTCCTTAGTGTGCCACATCATTTAACAACTCCTTAGTGTTCCACTATATTTGGACATGGGTATGATGACATGACCAAGGTCAAGAGGTTGGACATGGAAAATGGACACAGGTACAATGGAAAGATGTTGGAAAAGACAATGGAGAAGTTTGAAGACATTGATTATTATGATGGTGACATGACTTGATAATATGGACGATGCATTGATGACAAAGCATCGATGACATACTGGCAAGTAGCAAGCATGGAGGACTTAAAGACAAGCAAGCATGATAAGCCAGCATTGATGACAAGGCACATTTGTGGGCATTGGAGCCATTGGAACACCTAATGGGCCAAATGACCCATTCTGTGGTCATTTTTGGCTTAATGGGGTCATGAAGCCCGCACAAATTTTGAAAAATCCTTCAAACATGCTCATGACTTTAATGAAGTCTTTGTCCTGCTGAAATTGGGCCCTTGGACATTTGGTGGTGTTTGTGGTCTTGCAACCTTTATATGCTACATATTGTGGTCATGATGTTGTTGAAGCCCACAAGATTTGAAGAATCCCATGAACATGATAAGCCCTAACTCATTATGGTAAATCCATTATACCTTTAAAGAAATTGAATGATGACATGGCATATTGTAGCTTGGTGCACATGACTGATCTTGATGGTCCATGGATCCCTTCTTTAAACCCTTGAAATTTGGTGTGGAAGCCCAAACTTGTGACAATGTGGGCATACATATGAAATTAAAAATAAATAAATAAATAAATAATAAATTGAAGCAAGGTCGGCTCCAAATCACAATGAACAACCATTACATCATCGTTTTTATCAATCAAGAACATTCAATTTTAAATACATTTTCATATGAGGATAATCCACCCCTTTTACAAACATAGGACCATGAACATCTTATTTTCCTTCATCAAAACAACATTATCAAGGAATATCATTAAACTAGTTAGGTATTTCATTTTCCATGGATTCTGTATGATTACTTTTGCATTATGACAAGTGGAAAATGGATGCACACATGAGGATGCACAATATGAGTAATCCAATAACATGAGGATGCACACACACATGGGTTGATGGTTGTAGGTGTTGATTGCATCAAGATGAATAATCCAAATATGAACCCTTGGAGTTCACAAAAAACACAATTTTGGTTTAGATATCAAATTAGCATGCATCTGCTAAGTTCATTGAACTGTTGAAAGATATTATTAGTTTTTTCCATTAAGATAATGTTTTCATAACACAACGATGAGATGTTACTTGATCAATGCAATAAATGTAAGAGAATAAATATTGCTTAAAATGTAATTATATAAATTTCAATAGCATAATTTATCAATTTGTGGAAGAGATAAATAATCACTCGCACAAGTGGAAACTCAAGAGAAAATATGGAATATATTGTATCATGCATTGATAGTCAAATGTTTGTAATACAAAATATGGCAAAGTAGTCGGCCCTCAAATGTCCTGTCAATGTACATGTATCCCTAAGTACAACAATGTGTACGTGTACATGTCAAAATACATATAAACAAGACTATGCAACATCAAAAATCAATCTTCCGCTTGTTTTTCCCCGACTTTCCTATATCGACCCTCTCCTTGGGATCGCTATGCATCTCAGGAGTTTGCAAAAAAAAATCATTATTTTTATCAAATAAATGCACTAATACCCTACCATTAACAAACTTAAAAAATTAACTTATGGCCAAACTATTTATGACAAACACTCACCAAATCCTTATGGTGTATAGATGTGAGCGGTGTGCTCATGGAAGGCCTCTCTATAGTTGTGCTCTGCAAATAAAAGATCATATCTCAATTAATTCAACAATTCAACATTGATCAACATGTTTGGGTAAATTGAATAAAAAAACTTGGTCATTAATGAACATCTCACCACAAGAGGAGACTTGGTCAGAACCATGGATTGAGCAGAGGGGTCGGGCACTTCTGCCGCTAATGGATGCAATCACCAAATGGGGAAATAATTAGACATGCATGAATAAACAATATAGTAACATGGTTAAATACTATGCATTGTGATTGTTGAAATACTTACCTCTGTATGACTTGTGCCTATTGCAGATGCGGCACTAACTGTAGAATCAATGACCCTTGTCAGGTGAGGGGTAGATGGATCTCTCATGTGTCTGCTATAGAGGACATCCACATCCTTTCTAGGAGTGGAGCCTCTCTTATACACTTGTGCCTTTTACACATTTGGACTACGAGGAGATCCAACTGCTGATAGTCTATGAAGTATGGAGGCTGGTGGCTACAATCACCGACACTAACGTAGTTAGAAATGCATTGGTCAATGAAATACCATGTATTAACAAAATGACAATGGTGAAATACATACCGATGTACTGTATACATTAATTAACTCTAAGAAACGTTTTTCCACTCGTAGATCCGCTATGGGTTGTGCAGCGCTTGTCTCCTCACTAGGGGGGACATCACTAGATGGAATCATTTCCCTTTGATGGGGATCTACAACCTGCAATTTAGAAAATTGTAAATATTAGATCATGTAGCATAAATTAAGTAACATGTGATAACAAACTAACATGTATTAAAATAATGTCATGTTGAAATAGTTACCTCAGTGTGAGATGTTGTTGCTGAAGGTATGACAACATCTTGTAACTTAGAAGGTTCTGCTTCATGAGCCTCTTACTCCTCATGCCCTTCTGGTAGCAACTACAAGTTTTAAAATCATTAAAAATATTAGCAATCTATATATGTGTACATAGTAAGGAAAAACAATTTACAAATGACACTAAATTGTTAATTGGATTTACTCATGTATTAAAATAATGTAATGTTGAAATAGTTAGCTCAGCGTGACATGTTGTTGCTGAAAGTATGACAGCATCATCATCATCGGGTGGTACTGCTGCATGAGCCTCTTGCCCCTCTTGCCCCTCAGTCCCTTCTGGTGCTGGTGCATGAGCCTGTAGACTATGCTCTTCATCATCGATGGAAAGGTCTTCAACCCTGTGTCCTTCTTATAGCAACTACAAGTTTTCAAATCATAAAAAATATTAGCAATCTATATATATGTGTATAGTAAGGAAAAATAATTTACAAATGACACTAAATTATTAACCACTTACTTACCTGTGTAAAGTATCTAGTAAAGGTATCATCTGTTTGGGCAGGACCAAAGCAAGGATGGCCGCATACTATGCATGGGTGCGACTCTCGGCTGTGCTCATGATGTAAAGGTCTAGGGCCACTAATAGATGCTCCTCCACCACTGGAAGGTGGTGGCTCTACCCCACCGATAGGTGGCAGCTCTACTCCACCCATATATGGTGGATCTGATGGCCCCGCTCAATACGTACCTTGAAGATATGTGCTATGGAGAATAGCCACCTATGCCAATAGTAGGAAGGAATCCTGTGTCTCTAGGACCAACTGATGTGCAGGCGACACATCTGGCCTGGGTAGCTGCCTATGAGGTGGAGCTATCGGGCGATTGGGATCTATATGCCTCGCATTGGGACGTTGCTGAGGCATCCCCATCCCAATGCCCTAGTACTCCAAGATATCAAAATAGTTAAGATGCTTCCCCATCACAAATTTTGCGTACATCTTTCTCAAAAAATATAGCGGCATTTCCTTGTTGTTGTGTGGTGGTGCATCAAACACCATGTACCATCAGTCGATCCAGTTATCTATGAATGGTTGATATGTACACCACTTGATAGAAATGTGCCTTTTGTTTGCATCCAGGATTTCACCCGTCCGTGGATCTCTAAAGAGGGAAAATATATGTTGTTTTGATATTTTCAACTTCTTGACTTCTTTCTAGCTAAGTACATCCTGATATTGTTGCCTCTTTCTTTCTCCGAATGTGGCAATATCTTCTAGTGCACCATCAAACCTACTAAAGGTCTCTATCATTGCATCCAAATTGGATGCAAGCATAAGATGTCTATCATCAACAATAGTAATTGAGGCTCGAATTTCTCTGAGCCTTTGGATTTCTCTTTGGATGTCTAAGTGTGCATCCATGGTCGTCACTGCAATCAAAAAATAAAAATAAAAATAATTAAAAACGTATACATGTGCTATAATGACATCTCTCAAAACTGAAAAATGTACAAACTTTGTGCAAGAACGAATACATTGCAAACATAAATATCGTCTCAGGTATACATTACATGCATAAATATCATTTCATATGACCATTGCAGGCATACATTATGGGTCCTTGTGGGCATAAGGGTGGAGACCATGCAGGCATAAAGACCATGATGATGTGGAAAAGATATGTACTTTTATGGTTAAGGATGGGAAAGACAAGACAAAAGACCCATACTGTGGTCATTTGGAGTTGGTCCTAATACCCTGAACAAGGATGACTTGGAGATAACAAGTGACATGAACAAAGAAGCTTGAAGTTGACACTTGGCAAGGAGATTGGGGGCATCCCTTACGGCATATGCAGGCATCTAGGAATGAAGTTGATGGACATGCGAGCATGTGACAAGGTGACATGCGGGCATCTTGAAGATGCATATGCAGGCATGTTTGTGGAAGCCGCGGGCATCCTAGAGGCATGCCAAATACCCCCATGCGGGCAATTGAAGAAGGTCTAGCTGCAGGCATTTTCAAAGGCATAAATATGGCCCTTGTGGGCATGAGTTACAAGCTAGTGTGGGCATGCTGGAAGCAAAAGAAAATGGTGATGATGTGGGTAAGAAGACCACGTTTAGGTGGGAAAAATAAAGTCTAAATAAATATATACATATATATATTTATAATTTATGAGGTGTTTATGGAAATCAAATTAAAATTTGATTTTAATATTGACAAGTCAGCTTATGTCACCTACCCAATTTTTTAGAATAATTATTTTCTACTATTATCCTTTTTGCAAAAATATTTTGTGTTAAATTATAATTACAAGTTTTGTAATTATGACCAAGTAGGTCAAAAATGAATGTAATGACTCATTATTATTATTTAATAAATAAAAATGGGAGACAAACACTCAAGAAAGTTGTTACAAGAGTGTCCATGGGCCCACTAGGAGGAATGGAAGCTGCTGGAAGGATTTGGACAGATGGCAGCATTTGCACTCTACCATTAACTGTTGGTATGGGACAACTCCCCCTAATTTTGTGGCATTTCCCCCTCCAGGTGGAGGGAGGTGAGCAGGTAGCTCACTAATGACCAGCTAATTACAAAAAGACCTAGGCAGCCTATAAAAGGAAATTAGAATTGAGCAGGGAGCTCTTACAATGTTTTCTGCAGAAACATTCCTCATGTTCATCAGGTGATGGCTGAGAGATTCGAATAGGGGAGGATGTGGAGAGTGCAAGTATAAGTCTACAAATATTATGAGAAGGACAGACCAGAGGTGCTGGTGCTGGTCCAATTACTTACTAAGCCTGTAAGGCTGGATAAATTTCTTGTTGCTGCAAGTAGAGGTCATAAGCTGCAGAACCTTCTTCCTCCTGGTGGATCAGTGGATAGGCTCGGGGGTCCTAAGGAAGACATCCTGGCTGCTTGGGAGCAGGTTGGGTGGAACAGGCTTCTTGAGTGATTTGTTCCTCCCATTACACTCAGGTTCTATTCTTTTGTGTTTCTTTTTCAATCAGATGAATACTCTCAGAAATGGCTTAGTAATGTTATTTAATGAGCAATAGCAGTGAAATGTTAGATCCAAATTAATTTAGATTTGCTGAACTGATAAAATGACTCCTCTGCATTTTTCCCCATGCGTGGAACTGCATCGTACTCTGGTACAGAGAGGTAGCACTAAATCTGTCCAGTTAAAAGTGAAACCTAGCATGCATCTAAATATCTAAACCAAAAGACCACCCATGCACGGATTTATGTTCCTCATGCATCTTATATTTGAGCAGCTGTAGATTAGATTCTTGCATGCAATGTTTTTACTGTTCAAATCTGTATGTTGAACAACCTACCAGAAACTAGCCATAATAATAGGTTCTTTTCTTATTTCTGAAGGTGAACATTGTGTTAACAACTAGGGATTACTAGCCTTTAATTATGTCTTCAAAGAAAACAATACCATGCATTAGGTTTAACCATATTCCCACTTTTCTCTTTTCTTATTGTTTTTAGAATCTGATCGATCTTATAGCAAATATTGTCTTCACTATATTATCTTGTACAGAAGGAAAGAAAGATACTGTGTTATTCTATCCTTTCATCAGAGGTCCAAATTCGACAAATACAGGAATATATAATTAGAATAGAAAGACTATTATATTCATAAGCAATCAAATTGACTGACGAATGCACTGTCATTTTCTTGTTTTCTGAATTATCAACCGCATGTGATAGCATTTACATCACAGAATACCATGTTACTAAAAGCAAGGACAAACATAGCATTATTGAATTGACAAAGCAGGTTACAGTATCTCTACACCTAGCTAAGGTGGACCTGTCTCATCACATTATTATTTACAAACATTTAAACAACTGCCAAATCAAATGTTTCATTACCATAGATGATCTAACTGTAGAATCAAGAGTTATTATTCTTGTTCCTTTAAACATCATTATAGACAAGCAGACTTCATTTACATCGACATCTAGGGTTTAGAATTATCACTTATGTTTTCAAACAATACCAATTCCTTTCTATTATCGGCTTAACCCATGCATGCATAGACGCAATTTTAGCCAAGTAGATCGCTTACGACTTATAGCCGCTATTTAAATAAACAACTTAAAACAGGCTTTCATTTACAGATTCGAAAACGAGAGTTTGAAAACACTATACATATCCATTAAACCCTAAATAATTATCATTCCATTCAAATTAACGAGGGTTGCATTCTACAGATTGTCGCGTTCTTGTAATGAAGGTTCCAATCAAAACCCAATGCTATTTATACACACAGCAAATACCGAAACAACATTACAGTCAACGTATCTCCTACCTTTAGCTTCACATTTGAGCTTCCATCAATAGAAGTACCAAAACGACAAACATAAAACATTTAAGCTTTAAGACTTGCTGCAAACACAAGGGTTCAACCCTACCAAGCTCGCCGAGCCAAGGGATGGCCGGCCATGCATTTTAAACATTTACATCACCTACACTATCAACAAATCTTAAAACAGTAACATTTCCCCAAACGCTGCAGGCGAGACAAAAGGCACTCCCGTGAAGGCATGCTACCAACACTTGCTCATCAAGTCCGATTCCAGGAGAACCACTAGGGAGGGATACCACTGAAGCTTACCGGTGGATTCTCTATATCTCTTCTCCCCATCAACTATTTCGGCACCCTGTTGTTCACTGAGGGTTACTTGCCAACAACCATACACTGAGTTAAGTATCGTATCATGAGGTAGTAATGCATGCAACAAAGAATAATTTGAAAACCCTTGCAACATTACGATACTTGAGTCGTGACAGAGATTTGACGAGGCAACATCCATCCACTGCGAAGGAGAAACAGTCATTTTGAAGGCTACAATGTGGGATACCTCCCGAAAAACTTACAACTCAATTGAAAACCCCAGACTTGCAAGCTACTACAATGCCACAACAAATGCACTCATCCCACCTGTAGATTGCTACACAAATCGTTTTCAGACTTGGCCTCCATGAATAACAATTATTCACATACCTAAGGTTGTTGCCGGTCTCAGGATCAAGCCCGAGGGAGGCTAGAAAAACATCGAAACCCTAAGTGCCTCTCGGCCGGTTGGCCTCACCCCCCAAACCCTACCACCGAAACAATGACCAAGAAAATGTTACAATAATCCATAAGTTACGCTAGGGTTCATCTCAATCCTAATACAAAACAATCAATGGCGGAGATCCACTTTCATTAAGTCATGTTGGAGGGTGGCAGGAGTAGTATTAAATTGCTCATCTACCTCCCAAGCCACGAGGTTTCCATTTCTATTGACACAAGGGCAGGAGGCCCGTCACCCCTCAACAATTGCCAAAACTTATCACATGCCGAAACATCTACAACCATGTGCACGTAACACTATCCTTAACACGGTGTCCAGGTAAATTAATTGCAAACCCAATCATTTACTACACCCTCGACTTCGTACGCAGGCTTTTTGCAGTGCCATCATTCCACCTGCCAATCCATACGAATCAACATTAATAGCATCAACATATAAATAATATCAATGTATAACATTCCCGGTAGCATATAATAAAGGTCTTATATGTTCCATGTAACCAAGTTTCGAGCACACTCATAGCATATGAATATCCACTTAGGTCGCAGTCAAGCATAGGGCATGGATTGACTCCGCCCCAACATGCAAGGTTATTATAAAGTTCGTCATTGGGATCATTATAAAGCTCCTAAAGCTTTGTTCACATCACAAGTTATATGAACAAACCCTTAGGGTATGGTTTCCACCCAAGGACCCATCGCATACATTGCATGGTAGGGCATTAACATTTAATGCATCACCATTTTAATTGCCCAGGTATTAGAGTTTAGAACCAACTTATCACTCTTTCCATAGTAGGAATTAAGACCATGTGCCTTTGTACTAAACTTGTCACCATCAAAATTTATAAAAGAATTATTTTAACAGCCGCAAGTCATTCCTGGAATGATAACAAGTGAAGTCACAAACCCCTACTGAAAACATTCATAACAATCACACCCTAAGATTGACGATATCGGCAGTTTTTGAGCTAGTCAAATCCACCTTACAATTTGGAAGGAAACCATACCTGTAGCATCGAAAATCATAAGCAGTTTCTATTTATATCACGGTTATTAAACACTCTGAATTTTATTGCTATCTCTTACCTACGAATCTGTGTAGGAAGGACGAGTACAATGCTTTAGCTGAGTAGCCAAGTAAGCCTCGGGGCACCTCGTGGGACCCCTTTCATCATCATCTAGAAAATTTAAACTGTCAGTACTTGTCAAAAAGATTTATGTTTACCAAATGCATCACAATTTTCAATCATTCCAGCATACGAATCAAGAACATAATCATTAATTGGATTCATGATGTGTCGTCGACACGATACACCATCAGAAGATAAAAAGACATAGCCATTAAATTGTTTCCTACCAAACGTCGCATTTATTAATTATTGCTTTATTTATTGTTATTAATTCCGCATTTTACAAATATTAGCTTTTAATGGCGATTTAAAAAAAAGAATTTATCTTTATGAAATTATCGAGATGTTACATGTGGTATCAAAGCTCATGTTCGAACTCTAGGCCTAAAGACGGTCCAAGAAACATGCAAACAGAAAATTTATGACTGTGAAAATTTTCACTAACTCAAGTTTAAATTATTTTGTCCTATACAGAAAATTTTCTTTGATTTACAGATATGGAAGGATCAGCTGAACACATAAGGGGCAGATTTCCGCCAAATAGCCCAATTATGGAACAACAATTCCATGGAAATCGGGGTAATGATTCGTCAAAATTATTGTGTGCTTTTCATGAATTAAAAGCAGAGATCCAGTCAGTAAAAAAGGACAATGAAAGAATTTTGAGGACACAGGAGGAGTTGAAACAAGCACTGTTTGAGCAATATCCAAAATATGAATAGAACCTGGAACATAGTTCTGAAACTAAAGAGCTATCCTAGGAAGGAAGAACAAACAAATAGAAACAGCTGAAGAAAACAACAACTCAACATCATCAAGAGCTGCCAAACATCCACGTAAAAAGAAGCATAACTACTCTAGTGACAGCAGTGAAGGAGAATGTAAGCCAAAAAGAAAAAGGAATAAACAGTACGAACAGATATCTGGTGAATTCAAGAAAATCAAACCCCCAACTTTCAATGGCGAGACAGAAAAAGGAGAGATAGTGGAAGCATGGTTGTCCGGCATGAAAAAGTATTTTCAGATCTACAACTATTCGTAATCCTTGAAGGCAAAGATGGCAATTTATAATCTAACCGGGAAGGCAGATATTTGGTGGCAAGACCTTAAAAGGGTAAAAGGTATAAAATACCGAGATGTGAGTTGGAGTACTTTTAAAAGACACTTCAAGAAGAAATTCTTATCAGAGTAGTATTATGAAGAAAAATCCAAAGAATTTTATGATCTGAAACTGGGAATGATGAACATGAAAGAACTGAACAACAAGTTTTTAAGTTTGCTAAGATATGTGCCGTATATGGTGGAAGAAAAATCGAAGGTCCAGAGGTACCTATGCTGTCTACCTTTCCACATCAAGGACATGATAGAGTACGATAACCCTAAGACACTAGAGGAAGCCATGAGGAAAGCCACTTTTTGCTTTGACCAGAATAAGAAAAGAGAAGGGGTACCTAGCTAGAAAAACCCAAAACCCAGTAACTTTGAATAGAAAAAGAAGAATTTTAGATATGGCGGCAATTCCAGTTTCCAGAAGAGAAATTTTCAGAATCAAAAATTTCAGCAGAACAGAAATATCAACAGTAGAAATTTACAGCACCCATAAATGTCCCCAATGTTGCTAGGACCAATGAACAGAAGCCACCTATAAAATGCTTTGAATTCCAAGGGCCCCATTATGCCTCAAACTATCCCCTCAAGAAATGGGCAGCCAACCATATTCACTCCATACAGTCTGAAGCTACTGTAGGAGATGTGGTAAGAGAAGTACCCAGAATTAGTGTAGCATTAGACAACCAGCAAGCAGAACACCAAGTCTCAATGGTGGAGGTCGAAGGTATGCTGCACAACCACCCAGTTTCTATTTTAATTGACCCCGGTGCTAGTCTAAGTTATATATCACCAGTTGTTGTAGAAAGACTTGATTTGAAAACAGAGAAATTCCATAAATTCTGGTTAGTTAGATTAGCGATAGGAACAAAAAGAAAGGTTTTTGATTTTGTGGAAAATTGTGCTCTATCTATGAATCAACTAACAATGCAGGTTAAGCTAAACATTCTGCCATTAGGGTCATATGACATCCTAATCGGTATGGACTGGTTAGAAACCCGTCGTGTCATTCTGAATTGTTTTGAAAAAAGTTTCATTTGCCTGGATGATGAAGGAAAGACAGCAGAGGTAAAAGGCATCCCTAGAAAAACATCCGTTCGGTAGATTTCAGCCATGCAAGTAAAAAGGGCAATCAGAAAAGGGTGTCAGATGTTTGTTGTGAATGCAGTGCATGATGAGATAAGTACTAAGGAGGACAAACTGAAAATGGAAGACATACCTATCTTACAAGATTTCCAAGATATTTTTCCTGAGGAGATCCTAGAATTACCTCCCAAAAGGGACCTGGATTTTACTATTGAATTAATACCTGGTGCTGTACCAAGTTCTAAAGCCCCATACTGGATGAATATACTAGAGCTGAATGAGTTAAAATCTCAGCTGAAGGAGCTGATCGATAAAAAATATATAAGACCCAGTGTGTCCCCTTGGGGAGAACCGGTCATTCTTGTTAAGAAGAAAGATGGTACCCTAAGACTTTGCATAGATTATCGTCAACTGAATAAAATGACGATCAAGAATAGGTACCCACTGCCCCGCATTGACGATCTTTTTGACCAGCTATGCGGAGCAACAGTGTTCTCGAAGATCAATTTACGATCAGGATATCATCAGGTCTATGTAAAGGATGAAGACATTTTCAAAACAGCCTTTAGAACTCGTTATGGACACTATGAGTTCGTTGTCATGCTGTTTGGATTAACTAATGCGCCTGCTGTATTTATGTGCTTAATGAACAAAATTCTGCACAAGTACTTAGATAAGTTTGCAGTTGTGTTTATCGACGACATTTTGGTATATTCTAAGAACAAGGAAGAGCATGATGAACATCTACATATCATTATGCAAGTTCTGAGGGAGCACCAGTTGTATGCAAAATTTAGCAAATGTGATTTTTACAAAGACAAGATTCAGTACTTGGGGCACATAATCTCTGAGGAAGGGATTTCGGTTGACCCCGCCAAGATAAAGGCCATTAATGAATGGCTGGTTCCTAAAGATGTGATGGATCTGCGATCGCTTATGGGCATCACTGGTTATTATAGAAAATTCATTGAGGGTTTTCCAGGATCGCAAACCCTATAACGTCGCTGCAGAAAAAGGGAAAGAAGTTTGTCTAGGACCAAAAGTGTGCGGACAGTTTTGCAAAGTTAAAATAATTACTGATTTCAGCGCCTATTTTGAGGATTGTAGATCCTAATAAAGATTTTTTGGTATGTACAGACACGTGCAATGATGGACTGGGAGGAGTCCTAATGCAGGAGGGACATGCTATAGCATATGAATCAAGAAAAATGAAAATTCATGAGAAGAACTATTCCACCTACGATCTAGAATTGTTATCAGTGATTCGTGCCCTAAAAATGTGGTGTCACCACCTTATCGGTAGAAAATTTACCTTGATGACGGATAATATGGGGCTGAAATATTTGTTAGATCAAACAAATTTGAATGACAAGAAAGCCAGATGGCTAACTTTTCTAAGTGAGTATGATTTTGAAATTCAGCACATTAAGGGGAAGGAGAATAAAGTTGCCGACGCATTAAGTCATAATGCAAGGATACATTTTGTTTTAGCCATCAGCACATACGCAACAGATTTGGAGGAACATATTTTTCAAGGAATTAAGGAGGATGAGGAATACAAAAAATTGTAGGAAAGGACAGCAGAAAACAACTCTGAAAATTCTGTAACAGATTTCAGTTTGAAGGAAAATGGCTTACTACTGTACAAAAATAGATTGTACATACCAAACGTACCAATAGTAAAAATTTTGATTTTGGATGAGATGTACAAAATCCACTATTCTTGCCATCTAGGTTACCAGAAAACCATCACAATGCTAAGGAAGGAGTACTACTAGCCCAGGATGAAGGATGAAGTAGCGAAGTATATAGCTAAGTGTTTTGACTGTCAAAAAGTGAAGGTGGAACATCAGCATCCTGCTAGATTGCTGCAGCCCTTGCCTATACCCAGCTGGAAATGGGAAGTCATAAGTATAGATTTCATCACTGGGTTACCAAAGAATAAAAAATAGCACGATTCCATCATGGTGGTAGTAGACAAACTTAGCAAGGCAGCCCATTTTATCCCTGTCAAAATACCCATAAAGCCCCTGATATCGCAGAAATTTTTATGAAGCAGGTTTTCTGACTACATGGCATACCCAAGGTAATAGTTTCAGACTGATATTTGAAGTTTACGGGTAATTTCTGGAGGTCTTTGTTCAAGGGGTTAAACACCACCTTAAATTTCAGCACTGCGTTCCATCCGCAAACAGACGGATAGACTGAAAGGGTGAACTAGATATTGGAAGATATGCTCATAATGTATGTTAAGGATCAACCTGGTAAGTGGGAAGACTACTTGCATTTAGCAGAGTTTGCGTATAATAATCACTACCATGCTTCAGCCAAACTTAGCCCATTTGAGATCCTTTACAGAAGAAAGTGTAACACATCGGTGTCATGGAGTGATCCAGTTAGCAGGGTCACCTTAGGGCCCAAATTGTTGCAGGAATTAGAACTAATCATGAAGCAAGTACAAGAGAATCTTAAAGCTACCCAGGATAGACAGAAAATTCAAGCAGACCTTAAAAGCACTCATAGAGAGTTCCAGGTTGGTGAACATGTTTTTCTTAAGGTAAGGCTGAAAAAGAGTTCCTTAAAATTGGAAAGCTGTGCCAAACTGGCACCCAGGTATTGTGGCCCTTTCAAAATCTTGTCCAGGGTTAGACCTGTGGCATATCAATTAGCCTTACCTTCAAACCTCAAATTCCATAATGTTTTTCACATTTCATTTTTAAAGAAATATGTGCATGATCCTACTCATGTTGTAAATTGGAATAATGTTCAAGTGGAACAAGGCGGCGATTTTCCGGTGGAATTGGACTGTATTCTCGCAAGGAAAGAAACTCTACTCTGGAACCGCATGGTTGGCCAAGTAAAAGTGCAATGGAAGCACTATATCCCAGCAGAGACTACCTGGGAGTTGGAGAGTAGTATGCGGGCTGCATACCCAACTCTATTCCAGCAACACTCAAGGAGTGAATAAAGCAACATCGAGAACGATGTTGAGGCTTAAGGGGGCGTGTATGTCACCTACCCAATTTTTGAGAATAATTATTTTCTACTATTATCCTTTTTGCAAAAATATTTTGTGTTAAATTATAATTCCACGTTTTGTAATTATGACCAAGTAGGTCAAAAATGAATGTAATGACTCATTATTATTATTTAATAAATAAAAATGGGAGACAAACACTCAAGAAAGTTGTTACAAGAGTGTCCACTGGCCCACTAGGAGGAATGGAAGCTGCTGGAAGGATTTGGACAGATGGCATCATTTGCACTCTACCATTAGCTGTTGGTATGGGAAAAATCCCCCTAATTTTGTGGCATTTCCCCCTCCAGGTGGAGAGAGGTGAACAGGTAGCTCACTAATGACCAGCTAATTACAAAAAGACCTAGGCAGCCTATAAAAGGAAATTCGAATTGAGCAGGGAGCTCTTACAATGTTTTCTGCATAAACATTCCTCATGCTCATCAGGTGATGGCTGAGAGATTCGAATAGGGGAGGCTGTGGAGAGTGCAAGTATAAGTCTACAAATATTATGAGAAGGATAGACCAGAGGTGCTGGTGCTAGTCCAATTACTTACTAAGCCTGTAAGGCTTGATAAATTTCTTGCTGCTGCAAGTAGAGGTCCTAAGCTATAGAACCTTCTTCCTCCTGGTGGATCAGCGGACAGGCTCGGGGGTCCTAAGGTAGACATCTTGGCTTCTTGGGAGCAAGTTGGGTGGAACAAGCTTCTTGGTGATTTGTTCCTCCCATTACACTCAGGTTCTATTCTTTTTTGTTTCTTTTTCAATCATATGAATACTCTCAAAAATGGCCTAGTAATGTTATTTAATGAGCAATAGCAGTGAAATGTTAGATCCAAATTAATTTAGATTTGCTGAACTGATAAAATGACTCCTCTGCATTTTTCCCCATGCGTGGAACTGCATCGTACTCTAGTATAGAGAGGTAGCATTAAATCCGTCCATCTAAAAGTGAAACCTAGCATGCATCTAAATATCTAAACCAAAAGACCACCCATGCACAGATTTATGTTCCTCATGCATCTTATATTTTAGCAGCTGTAGATTAGATTCTTGCATGCAATGTTTTTACTGTTCAAATCTGTATGTTGAACAACCTACCAGAAACTAGCCATAGTAATAGGTTCTTTTCCTATTTCTAAAGGTGAACATTGTGTTAACAACTAGGGATTACTGGTCTTTAATTATGTCTTCAAAGAAAACAATACCATGCATTCTGTTTAACCATATTCCCACTTTTCTCTTTTCTTATTGTCTTTAGAATCTGATCGATCTTATAGCAAATATTGTCTTCACTATATTATCTTGTACAGAAGGAAAGAAAGATACCGTGTTATCTATCCTTTCATCAGAGGTCCAAATTGGACGAATACAGGAATATATAATTAGAATAGAAAGACTATTATATTCATAAGCAATCAAATTGACTGACGAATGCACTGTCATTTTCTTGTTTTCTGAATTATCAACCGCATGTGATAGAATTTACATCACAGAATACCATGTTACTAAAAGCAAGGACAAACATAGCATTATTGAATTGACAGAGCAGGTTACAGTATCTCTACACCCAACTAAGGTGGACCTGTCTCATCACATTATTATTTACAAACATTTAAACAGCTTCCAAATCAAATGTTTCATTACCATAGATGATCTAACTATAGAATCAAGAGTTATTATTCTTGTTCCTTTAAACATCATTATAGACAAGCAGACTTCATTTACATCGACAACTAGGGTTTAGCATTATCACTTATGTTTTCAAACAATACCAATTCCTTTCTATTCTTGGATTAACCCATGCATGCACAGATGCAATGTAATCCAAGTAGATCGCTTACGGCTTATAGCCGCTATTTAAATAAACAACTTAAAACAGGCTTTCATTTACAGATTCGAAAACAAGAGTTTGAAAACACCATACATAGCCATTAAACCCTAAATAATTATCATTCCATTTAAATTAACGAGGGTTGCATTCTATAGATTGTCGCGTTCTTGTAATGAAGGTTCCAATCAAAACCCAATGCTATTTATACACACAGCAAATACCGAAACAACATTACAATCAACGTATCTCTTCCCTTTAGCTTCACATTTGAGCTTCCATCAACACTGAAGTACCAAAACGACAGACATAAAACATTTAAGCTGTAAGACTCGCTGCAAACACGAGGGTTCAACCCTACCAAGCTCGCCGAGCCAAGGGATGGTCGGCCATGCATTTTAAACATTTACATCATCTACACTATCAACAAAGCTTAAAACAATAACATTTCCCCAAACACTGCAGGTGAGACAAAAGGCACTGCCGTGAAGGCATGCTACCAACACTTGCTCATCAAGTCCGATTCTAGGAGAACCACTAGGGAGGGATACCACCGAAGCTTACCGGTGGATTCGCTATAGCTCTTCTCCCCATCAACTATTCCAGCACCCTGTTGTTTGTCGAGGGTTACCTGCCAACAACCATACACTGAGTTAAGTATCGGATCATGAGGTAGTAATGCATGCAACAAAGAATAATTTGAAAACCCTTGTAATGTTACGATACCTGAGTCGTGACAGAGATTTGACGAGGCCAGCATCCATCCACTGCGAAGGAGAAGCACTCAGTTCGAAGGCCACAATGTGGGATACCTCCTGAAAAACTTACAACTCAATTGAAAACCCCAAACTTGCAAGCTACTACAATGCCACAATAGATGCACTCATCCCACCTGTAGATTGCCACACAAATCATTTCCAGAATTGGCCTCCATGAATAACAATTACTCACAGACCTAAGGTTGCTGCCAATCTCAGGATTGAGCCCGAGGGAGGCTAGAAAAACATCAGAACCCTAAGTGCCTCTCGGCCGGTTGGCCTCACCCCCCAAACCCTACCACCGAAACAATGACCAAGAAAACGTTACAAGAATCCATAAGTTACGCTAGGGTTCATCTCAATCCCAATACACAATGATCAACGGCGGAGATCCACTTTCATTAAGCCACGTTGGAGGGTGGTAGGAGTAGTATTAAATTGTTCATCTACCTCCCAAGCCATGATGTTTCCATTTCTGTTGACACCAGGGTAGGAGGCCCGTCACCACTCAGCAATTGCCAAACCTTATCACACGCCGAAACATCCACAATGACGTGCACATAACACTATCCTTAACACGGTGGCTAGGTAAATTAATTATAAACCCAATCATTTACTACACCCTTGACTTCGGACGCAGGCTTTTTGCAGTGCCATCATTCCACCTGCCAATCCATACGAATCAATGTTAATAGCATCAACATATAAATAATATCAATGTATAACGTTCCCGGTAGCATATAATAAAGGTCTTATATGTTCCATGTAACCAAGTTTTGAGCACACTCATAGCATATGAATATCCACTTAGGTCGCAGTCAAGCATAGGGCATGGATTGACTCCGCCCCAACATGCAAGGTTATTATAAAGTTCATCATTGGGATCATTATAAAGCTCCTAAAGATTTGTTCACATCACAAGTTATATGAACACACCCTTAGAGTACGGTTGCCACCCAAGGACCCATCGCATACATTGCATGGTAGGGTATTAACGTTTAATGCATCACCATTTTAATTGCCCAGGTATTAGAGTTTAGAACCAACTTATCACTCTTTCCATAGTATGACTTAAGACCATGTGCCTTTGTGCTAAACTTGTCACCATCAAAATTCATAAAAGAATTATTTTAACAGCCACAAGTTATTCCTAGAATGATAACAAGTGAAGTCACAAACCCCTACTGAAAACGTTCATAACAATCACACCCTGAGATTGACGATATCGGAAGTTTTTGAGCTAGTCAAATCCACCTTACAATTTGGAAGGAAACCATACCTGTAGCGTCGAAAATCATAAGCAGTTTCTATTTATATCACGGTTATTAAACACTCTGAATTTTATCGCTATCTCTTACCTGCAAATCTGCACATGAAGGACGAGTACAATGCTTTAGCTGAGTGGCTAAGTAAGCCTCGAGGCACCTCGTGGGACCCCTTTCATCATCATCCAGAAAATTTAAACTGTCAGTACTTGTCAAAAAGAATTATGTTTACCAAATGCATCACAATTTTCAATCATTCCAGCATAAAAATAAAGAACATAATCATTAATTGGATTCATGACGTGTCGCCGACATGATACACCATCAGAAGACAAAAATACACAGCCATTAAATTGTTTCCTACCAAACGTCACATTTATTAATTATTGCTTTATTTATTGTTATTAATTATGCATTTTACAAATATTATCTTTTAATGGCGATTTAAAAAAAATTATTTTTATGAAAATATCGGGATGTTACAACTTCCTATTTGATGAGGAAATTATGGAGACAAAATTAAAAAATTAAAAAATTACAAAGATTATATCTTGTGTCTCTTCTGCAATGTGTTGATGTGTTTACTTGATGAATGGCATGTGATTGGTACATAGTTCAAGGATGAATATGATATTGAAGTGAGCCATTGTGTCTAACAAGGTGGATGTAAAATTCATTAAGGGATTGATGGTAGGGAAGGATTTAAGATATGTTAATTAACAAATTTTATAATTTTTGGTTTTGGTATTTCATTTACAAAGATTTCTAGTTTAGGGCAACATCAAAATTTATATTTTTAATGATGAAATGAAGCAAGGATTTGGATGCTTACCTTTCCAATCCTCTGTGCAAGATGAAATTCCCCTCATTGAGCTTGCAAATCTCCCACGTTGAGCTTCCAATGCATTTTTTGGCAAGACGAAATGCTCGAGCGTTCGGCTTTTGAAGATACAGTGGGTAAAACAGTTTCACAGTCCGTGGACTATTTTTTGTTTGTTTGTTTATATATTAACCAAAACGCACGCGCGTGCGTTTTGTATTGCTATAACGTGCACACATTTTGGACTCCTAGCCTACATGTCAATTGACATGGCAGGGTTGGAGTCCGTCCATGCCTAGTTTTAAGTAACGCTTGCGCGTTTTGGATTTTCACAATTCTCGTGCATTTCGTGAATGCACGATTGCACCAAAATGGTCCCTCAACTTTGTGCAAGGGCCCATATAAAACTTGTTAAAATTAAATAAAATTTAAATATTTATAATAATTTATATGTTTTAAGTTACACCTCATGCTTGGATTTTTGTGATTTTTAATCGATCCAAACCCTATGGCTTTTCACATAAAAGTTTACAATTATTAAAACAATATATAAAAGCATTATAAGTACCCTATTTTAAAATGATTATAAAAAAAAAAAACTTTTAGTTTTAATAATATAATAGATAAAACAAAACAATGCTCCAAGAAAGTTTGAATTGCTCCAAGAAACCGTTAAACCCCCAAGCAGGAAGGATCTGAGACCTTCACGCAGAGAGAAACCTTGTTCAACCCCGAGGGAAGGGATTATACAGGAAAATGCATGGATATGTGTAATGATTTTTTGATTAGGGAAAGATGAGCGACAGTGGATTGAGCGAGCTCCTAGAACTTCAAGAAACCTCCAAGAGGATCAGGATTCGGGCTCTAAAAGGGAGAGACGAGGTTTTCTCTAAGTTCCCACACAGTCAGGCTCTCCACGAAATTGAAGGCCATCCCAGGGATTCTGATCCAAGCTAAGATGGTGGATGGAGGGGGCCTCGAAGCCCTCCCTCCCTTGCACGAAATTGCTGCTTTCCAGAATCTAGTGGCAGACTGTGGAAAACGAAATCCAAGTGAGCAACAGCAGAAATTCGTTAAAAGAATGGCTAGCATACCTATTGTCGACCTACCAATAGAAGAATTGTGCAGATCAGCTCTGAATCTAGCAGAAAGAGGGCTCATAGGGTGGTTCACTAGTTCTTGGCCATCCCCTAAAGTAGTGGACAACTAGGTGCAAAGAAACTGGAGAACATTGACCCAAGACGACATCAGTAGTCACCTAGTGGGCAAGGGTTTCTTCGGTTTTGTTTTTGCCAATGTAGAAAACAGAAACTTAATATTCAAGAATGGACCTTATTTTATGGGTCCCCAGGGTCTATATTTGAATAAATGGACACTAGATTTTGATCCAACACAAGACATGCCCTTAGCTGTCCCAGTCTGGTCTACTTGCCTCATCTACCCCTGCACTGCTGGAATCCAAAATCATTGGAAGCTATAGGGAATAAGCTGGGAAATTACATTGACAGGGCAAAGAGGAAGGATTAGTACACTTGTGCCAGAATCTGTGTGGAGGTGGATTTGGAAATAGGGTTGCCTGAAGCAATAAAACTCACAGTGTCGAACTGGACATACATTCAAGAGTTAGATTACGAGCAGTTACCATTCAAATGTCGATTTTTCCATGGGTATAGAGATTTTTCCAAGCACTGTAAAAAGAAAGGAGAGGAGGAAACAGACAATTCAAAAGGTAATCAATGGACACCAGCTTAGAAGCCAATTGCAGCAAAATCAATCAGCAGACCAAAAGGGAAAGAAAAGACCAAAGGAAATGAAGGCCCTTCCTCTAACCAGCCACAAGGTGCAGGGAATTCAGGACCTTCTAGAATGGAAGCATCCATTAACCCGTTTGAAACGCTTAGCATTCCAGAAGACTCTTCAATTTCAATTGAAAAAGAGGCTGAATAGCAGCCCATCTCTACCGATGAAAACAACTCCCCTGAAGATAATGTATCTATACAGGATGAAACCCCTATTGGAGTCACGAACCCTCTCTCATATGCTAAAATGATAAGAAAGAAATCCCCAGAGGACACAGGCTCTTCGGAAGATGAGACCTTTGAGCGGCCATTGAAAAGAGTAGGGAGAAAATCTCACTGGGAGACAAGGGGAGAAGAAGCGAAAAGGAAAAAAATGAAAGGTAGTCAATCAACAATTGAGATGTCTATTGGCAGAAATACTAGAAACAGACCTCCTAAGGGAGGAGCTGCACCCCCATCAACCAGCAAGTAATGCGTTTAGTCTCTTGGAATTGCCGAGGACTAGGGAATCCATTAAAAGCAAAAGCAATTAAGAACCTGGTGAAATCTGAGTTTCCTGAGATCCTCCTGGTCCAAGAGACTAAAATTGAATGGGAAGCTCTCCTCCTTCTCAGTAAATTGAAATGGAAAAAGAATGCCGGGAGAGCTATCAGTGCTAGGGGCTCTTCCAGAGGGCTGGCTACATTCTGGGATGAGGAAAAATTCCATCTCGAAAGCAACTATGAGACACAACACTAGATTTATACCGAACTACGGAACAATGAGAATAAGATGACTTTTGATCTTGTCAACTTATATGTCCCTGTCCAGTATTCTGAAAAGAGAGAATGTTGGCAATCCCTGTCTGAATTCCTTGAGGCTAGATCACCAAAGAATATCATTCTTGCAGGTGACTTCAATCTAGTGTTTCAGCCTAAGGAGAAACGAGGTGGTAATTCTAATTGGGATCAGATTCTTCCTTTGGTTGAGGACATTTCATAGCAATGGGACTTATTAGATATTAAACCCAAAAAAGGATTATTTACCTGGACCAATAATCGAGTTGGGGATAACTACATTTTTGCCTAGCTGGATAGATTCTTAATCCAGAGCTCATTTCTGCTTGGAAAACACATAATCTCCTCTAAAATTCTACAAAAACTCACTTCAGACCATAAGCCTATTATGCTGCAGTTTGAGGAGGAAATTTTTTTGGGACCAATCCCCTTTCAATTTAATCCGATATGGGATGAAAAAGAAGGATTTGAAGAAAATGTCCAAAATGCCTGGAGAATTCCTGTTACAGGGTCAACTAGTTATGTTTGGGAGCAGAAAATGAAGGCTACCAAGGTGGCTTTAAAATCATGGATAAAAAATCCCATGGTCTCTCCAATGAGCTGCAGAAAACAGTCAACCAATCAGCTAGAAGAATTGCAAATGGGATTGGAAACCAAAGAAATCACTCATTCTGACATACAAATGGAACAACTTGCCCAACGTCTAACTCTTCAATCTTTCAGGCAAGATGAAGAATTTTGGCGTCTCAAATCGAGAAGCCTCTGGTTGAAATTGGGAGATAGAAACACACCTTATTTTCATAAACAATTCAAAGCTAGACTCACCTGTAATCACTTGGATGAGATTACTGCTACTGATGGAATTATCCATAAAAAAATAAAACATCTAAAAGTGGCAGCTACAGCTCATTTTCAGGACCTTTTTATTGAAAAAGGAATGGATACGGAAGAGGAATTCACTGCCTTCCTTACTCATATTCCGAAATTGGTAGGCCATAATGAGAATGCAGGTCTCTTGAATCCCATCACTGAAACTGAAACCAGCAATGTAATTTGGGCAATGGAGCCAGACAAAGCCCCGGGTCCTGATGGCTTTTCCATACTTTTTTATAGAATTTGCTGGGAATTAATCAAGGTTGATTTACTCCGCATGATCAGGGGATTCTTTCAGAAAGCCAAGGTCGGAGGCAGCATAAATTCTACTTTTTTGGCCCTAATTCCTAAAGAATAAAACCCTGGAACCTTCGATAGGCTTAGGCCTATATCATTATGCAATGCTTCATACAAAATTCTGTCAAAGCTTATTGCCAATAGAATCAAGCCACTGTTGGGAAACCTCATCTCTTCCAATCAGGGAGGGTTCGTGAAAGGCAGGAGTATCCTGGACAATGTGACCATAGTGCAAGAAACCATCCACTCCAGCCTCCAATGCAAAGAACAAGGCATGATTATTAAGTTAGACATGGCGAATGCCTTCGATTGGGTAAGACACTCTTTCTTGTTTCAGGTTCTTTTATCTTTGGGCTTTAGTCTCGATTTTGTAAAGCTGGTTAAATCTTGTATAGATAGGCCATGGACAGCACCTTTAGTGAATGGCAGGCCTTCCAATTACTTTCAAGGCACCCGGGGTATTCGACAGGGCTGCCCTCTGTTCCCTTTCTTATACATTTTGATGGTAGACTCCCTCAGCAGAAAGGTGAATGCAGAGAAGGTTGCAGGAACTCTTCCAGGCTTAAGAGTGACGTCATATCTTGATCTCGTCAATCATTCCTTATTCGCAGACGATTCTCTCCTACTGGGAGGATCCTTTGTCCAAATAGCAAGAGTCTTCAATGCTGTTACTCAAAGTTTTTGCAGAGTCTCTGGCGTCCTTCTCAATAAGAGGAAATGTGTTGTGTATGGCTGGAATGTCAACCTAGCCATCATACAATGTATTGCTCAGTATCTTGGCTATGCTGGCTATGCCGAATGGGACACTTTAATTATCTTGGCCTTCCATTAACCCATGGCATTACCAAGGCCACTCATTGGTCAATAATTATAAGCAAAATTAATTCAAGAATTTTAGCATGGGGAGGGCAATGGCTAACCAAAGCTGGGAAATTAATTGTCACGTACCCACCCTTGGAACCAATGCAAGGAAGGGAACATGCTACCAATCTTTGGGGCTTTTCATAAAACTCGGCCCATTCATTAGAGGCATACAGTTAAAACAAAGGGTGTAGATGTAAAGCAAACAAATATGCACAACGGAAACAAATTCATCCACACACATATATTCATATGCACTCAGTATATCAATATCAGTCATCAATTAATTAAAACAATGCAGAAGTAAATACATAGACATCAAAACACTTATCTTCATTTTTGCAACTGCCCAAGCAACTAGCTATGTTGCTGCAACGTTCCACCCAGCCATAGGCTCTTCGACAACTTGTACTGAGTCCGTCCGAAGGCCACCCCCGAGCTGGGCATGATTCTCACAAGGGAAAGGGAACATTCCAACTCAACCACAAACTATTAACCATTTTATCTCAGCCAAGCCAGTCCAACTGGGTTTACCAGGCTACAAGGGAACAGTGGGTGCTCATTCTCAAGCTCAAGCCAGAACAATGGATTACCCATTACCCATACCCCAACATACTCTTTCTTCTCACAGCAAAACGATTATTCGCAGGGTTACACATTTACAACATAGGTGTTCACAAAACAGGGTCCACATTGGTTCTCCCAACTCGTGGTTTATCCAAACGAACTGTGGAATTTAGATTTCAACCCCAGGGAGCAAAACCGATTTCTCTCCACTAGTTAGGATCCTTTCCAATGGCCTAAACGACCTTCAGGAAGACCCAAAAACGTTCTTCTCTCTTCCCCCACTGGTAACCAACACAAAAACGCCCCTTCCCAGCTAAAAGATGAAGGGAAACACAGAAAATCGAAGGAGGAAAATGCCCAGGCAGCTAGAGCTGCGTGAGAGAGCAAGGCCATCGTGAATAATCCCCTTGAGAGCAATTTTGTGGCTCTTTTCTTTCCCAAGGAGACAAAACACGATTTTCCATGAAGGGTGGCTTGCCCATACCCGAATTTGGACAGCCATACCTCTCCATTCCCAAGGCATTAACTAACTCAACCACTTCTTGGGAGAAATCAATGATTGGGTACAAAAGTCAACATGGGTAGTTGAGGGTTTGATGGGTTCCCTCATTGACACTTGGCTTGACTCTATTGGCTCAAGGGTTTGAATGTTTTCCCTCCCAATTCCTTGCGAAATCATGCCCCCATCTCTTTGTTGCATTGCATAGCTAGTTGTGGGTATTTTTATTAAAATGCACATTACATGATATTGAAGTTCCAATGTGCCTGGCTAGCACGCGAACCATATGCATCAATAAATCGATGGCGGGGCCTTGGCCTTGAGCTCCTCACCACGATTTCATAACAATATTACATCATTTAAAATTTTAAAGTGATAGGGTCTAGATGGGGACGTGACATTCCCCTCCCCTTGGAATAACACCATCCTCGGTGTTCCAATACTTCAGATTATATACCCACTTTACACATGTCCAAAATTCACAACTGGTGGCAGGTCTGTCCTGCGTTTCATCTCTTTACTTGAACTTCCAGGATCAAGTCCTTTGGCTTCCTCAAGCTGTTTCTGCTAGCTTTGATCTTCCATCTCTGCAAGTGGGCATTGCTCCACATCAATCCCTTTCCTTTATTCACCTTCTAGCTGATCCACAAGTCTAGAATTTCAGGGATGCCATCTTTCTTGTTGTCCCGACAACTATTTGAGGAAGACTTCTAGCCAAAACAAATAGCTTTTGGCCCGCTGCCATGATCAGTGTGCACAATTGGCTCTCGCTTTTCTCACTAGCAATCATTTGGCTAGTAACAGCTGCAACAATGGATCTCAATATCTCTCCTGTGAGACTTATCATGGCAATTCCTGTTAGGACAAGCATAACACAATAATAAAATTAGTCAATTATTTTCCTAATTGACTTGGAATGTCCATGCCTTACTCATGAGACTTCCACACATTTCATGCTTTCCCACATACACATGAACTCATTCATGTTCATCCTTTCACAAGAAAATAACTATTTCAGCATTCACAATTCATTTCAAGCAATTAAACACAAATTGTTCTCATTTATGACATGCACTCAATAGTCTTTTGTTTATGAGATGCATCAGTCAAAAGGAAAGAGAAGAGTAAGAGTTTCCCCCTTTTAGTCTTGTTTCAATCCGGAGCCACACCATCACTTGTGGTTCTATGCTCCTTAGCCTCTTTCACTTCAATGTGAATGCTTGACTTGCCCTTTCTGGGCTACGACACTTAGTGTCTAAGGTCTGCATATGGATTTCAACTAGGGAACCGTTCCCCATTGTTGCTTACAGAACCTTTGGCTGCTAGGACCCACACAGTTCCACTAGCACCATCTTTCATTACCGCTCATACTGAGCTCTCTTTAGGATGGTCACATGTCCACATGCATCCTCCAGATGCTTTCATAGTCCTTGCTTCCAGCAATACCTACACTCAAACATTGAGTCAATGCACATGTTTAGTGTATTTTCATAGGGTTTATCTCCAGATGAGAATTTAAGAAATCATAATTAAATTATATACACACGTATATTCATAAGCAAGAGTTGCAAGATAACCGAATACTTATCTATATTGGATGTCTTCACTTTATCCCACAGGATCCTTCTTTGCTTTCCAAGCATTGGATTTCCCGTGGATACAATAATGAATGTTGGGTCAGCACGCAGGCTACTCCACAACCATTCGAATAGGCAATGCCAGGCCAATACGCCGACTGGGTTTATCAATCATTGCAGAGAATGTTTGGCCAGCACGCCAGCTGCTCCACAACATCGAGTGGTTAATGTTCCCACCAACTATTCTCTGAATTTACCAAGAATTTTATAGCTCCAACCGGTTACTCTCTAGCTTTACCAAGCATTTATAGCTCCAACCAGTTACTCTCTGGCTTTACCAAGCATTTATAGCTCCAACCAGTTACTCTCTGGCTTTACCAAGCATTTATAGCTCCAACCAGTTACTCTCTGGCTTTACCAAGCATTTATAGCTCTTTCAGGGTCCTTGCTTCCTGTAATGGCCAAGGTTTCCAACAAAGAAACAACAGTGTATTAGCTTGGTTGTCATAAGACTTATACCTGAAGTCTTCATTGTTCCAAATAAGAAATAAATGAAAATGAATACTTATCTGTATTGTGCATTTTCCTCGCTACTCCACAGGTCTCCTTCTCTGCTTTACAAGCCTTGGATCACCTGTGGGGTGGATGCTTGGCCAGCACACCTACTACTCCACAACATCATCCGAATAGTCAATGCCAAGCCAGTGCGCCGACTGGGTTTATCAGGCATCCCAAAAATCAGTATGCTAAGCCAGTACGCCGACTGGGTTTATCAAGCATTTCAAAAATCAGTATGCTAAGCCAGTACGCCGACTGGGTTTATCAAGCATTTCAAGGATCAGTATGCTAAGCCAGTACACCGACTGGGTTTATCAAGCATACGACAATCATTTTCAAGCCAGTTCTCCGACTGGGTTTGTCAGGAAATAACACCCAAATAACCAATACCTCCATAACCAATGCCAAGCCAGTACGCCGACTGGGTTTATCAGGCATACAACAACCATTTCCAAGCCAGTACATCGACTGGGTTTATCAGGCAATATGAACAACATAATATGATTACGTGGCTCCTTCTCTTATGCAACCAGTGGTTCCCTCCAGGAACTCCGTAGGTGACTCACTTGACTGCAGGCTAGCATGGCCCCACAATACCCACTCACACTACACAAGGATGATATCCCTTTTTCTGCAACACAGCTCCTCAGGCCCATCCATCCCTTCTAGTGTCCTTTAGTGTGAGCGTAGAAAGGTTACCACTGCCCATACAGTCCTCTTGAGCACCCTTTCTTCACTTTGCCTCTTACGTGCAACACCAAGTTGCATTTGTGTAAGCTGTTAGCACAAGAAGGATAAGCAGGCTCACCAGTATTGCTACCCAAAAATTGTAATCATATTTCATATCATTCACTATCAAGTATTGAAACACCAGGAATGCGTCCATTCCCTTAGGGTGTAGTCAATATTGAAAACCCTACCATGACCCAGCACCAGAAAAGGTGTGCACCCCCTTTCTGATGTGCGACATGTAGGACCTAATCATACTTAAGCAGTATGGAATAATAATGAAATCATAAAACATGCTCTGCATATTAAATCTAATAACCAGACATGTATATCCTTAGTTAGGGTTACCGAATACTCATTCATTTCACAGATGTATATTTTCTTCATTTGCGAAGAATGGGGGCTCCCTTCTCTGAGTCAACAGTCCTTCGGTTTGCCACCCCAATCTTTTCACATGCCATAACCCACACATGCGTTCTTGGCATAATTTATTGTCTCACTCACATGCTTTACCAACATGCAATTCGGCTTAGACATTATCAACATTTTACAATGGCGTTTCACCCGAAACCCATTTCCAAAGCATGGGATCCTTCCCATCTAGTTTGGCTTCTGCAGGCCATCGCACATGGTCTTCCTGCAATGTGTCATCCTGGCACACTTTATCAAATAGCCAAATAGTCAGCAACATTTAGCAATAAGCTTCAAATATGATTGTTCCATAACCAATCAATAGCATTAATAATTAAATTCAATATGAATTTACAATTCTGTCTCCTACAGAAATTGATTTGCTTAGCAATGAGTCTCTCCTCATATTGTTTGGCTCTTGTAAGTGGTATCCCTCTGCCCATTATGGTTTCACCCTTGCTACCATACCTGAACATCCACCTACAGCATGTCCTCTTGACACAATTCTATACAAGCCAAACAATCATTAGCAATTATAAGCAAATTCTCAAATCTGAAATTTGTAACTCTGTTTTCCTACAGAAATTAGATTGGCAACTATGAGACTATTCTCATAAACTTAAACCAGACAATTTTTAGATTCGTTTCATGCATAAACTTACAACCATGAGAACCTTATCATAACCTTTGGCTTTTGCACATGGTAGATCCCCGGTCTTTACTATGGACTTATCCTCATTTCCATACGCAAGACTTTTCTACCTGAAAACTGAAACTTCAATCAGCCAAACACGTTGTGAGTATCTACGCACATAATCATTCATTGCCATAACAGTCACTGAAGTGATCTCAGAATTATAATACTCAATAATTCAAACACCTTCAGCTGTTTAACATTTGAAATGCAATGAGATATATATATACATTTCTATATATGCATCATTATCACAATAGAATTTCAAGACATAGTCACACTATCCATGCAACTTAAATAAATCGTAAATACTCATTATTTCACAGTCATATCATTCATACAACTCTATCCTTCCACAGAGCATTCTAGTAGCCCATCGATCATGATTCGGCTCTTCATATACTTACTATTCTGCATTACCATAATCAGGACCACCAGTCCTCACTTGCTTTGGTTATTAGGCACATAACCAACATACACATGGCATGATATAGATTCATATGAATGCATTGAGATTTCTAAACAGTCATAGGGTGTAAGGATCATTTCCTTCTCTTACCCACACCTCACCAAGCTTGGTAGGTTAATAGTCCCAATCGGTATTCAATATCACATGCAAACTAACTCAACATAGCTCAAAACATGGTTGAAGAGATCTTACCAAATCCTCTTTCAACATTCTTGCAATTTGGTGCCAATAATCATTACCTGCATGGTTACCATTAACATCGCCTGATGTTACCTGATCAGTTGGCCTCTTACCAAGGTTGTTCAGTCCTTTTCCAACTTTATGATCATAGATTTGTTGCACCATCCTTCCTGCATAAGGTTGTTGGCTTCATGCAACAACATCCTCAGCACATTTAGCCATGCTCTTTGTTATCTTTGGTCCTACAACCAATACCAACATCAATAGTGATTATTAACCACAATATTCTCCATTAGTGGTTCATTGCATATGCAGACTTCATTATTCTACCAATATGCAATATCCCATTTATGCACAAGCATTTCCATATGCACTATGCAATGTTTGTTAAGGTGCTATCTAGTGCATATACATCTATGTAATCCCTTACATTTTAACATTTTTATGCCATATGACAATTTCATGATTATAAGTATGATAACAAATAGGGGCTTAAAGAATTATTCCCTTTTCAATCCCTCATTGCAACATGGAATTCCTCTTCCATATCATGCAATTGTAAGAATTGCCCATATTGACAACAAAATTTGTTTGTCAAAACAGCCGCTGGCACTCTTCTGCACTAAATATCTATGATATATGTAGACCTCATTCAAACTCAGGTCATGCATCATTGTTCCCTGCGGGACAAGCTTTCCAATGCCTGTCTTGATGCTCCATTCCGACATCAGGTGCGGAAGCTGCATTTCTTCAAAAATGACAACTTTCACTCCAATTCAGCACATTTTACACAGTTGCATTTTGGTCCAAAATGCCAACTTTAGCCACATGTGGAAGAAAATCTATGAGGAATCACAAAAACTTATCTACCGGGAGAAGTTAGTCCTTATAACAAGGAACACTCAGCAATTCACGGATTTCAATTCCGATGCACCATTCATCTTCTATGAATTTCTGGGTTTCACTACTTCTCACTTTTCACATTTTTCCAAAATTCCAAAATTTGGGCCAAAAATGGCTATCTCCCAAACGGTGCATTTCTGGAAAATCTTCGTCTAACGGAAACTGTCCATCTTAATGAGAATATGAAATGTCTAGTTCAGTAAAATTTTTGATTCCCACATCTAGGGTCACTTTTACTGCCCACAAGCTTTTCAAAATCCCGAAAAAGTGGCTCGGAATAGTGCTTTTTGGCCTTCTTTCTCACCCCGACTCCACATCCTTTGGAGTTTGGCTCCAAGATTTTGAAGTTAACACTGTGCCTGCTTCATGGCCGCGCCTGATTAATTTCAGCTCAAACTGACCTTTCGTCAAGCTTCGGGACTCCGTCCTTCAAAAGTCAGTATTATCCATTTTCTGTCAAATCGGAGTGTAATGGGCTAGGGGTCTTCACTGGTTCTTTCATGGCCCTCGTCAATGGCCTCCGAGCCCCACAGGAATCATTCCATTCTGAGTCCGGATGTTCCTGCTATTTAAAAATCAAGTTTTCGTCACTTTACTCTCTTTTTTTTTTCAGGCCGCCATTGCAGGATGTTTCACCGAATGCTCCCGCAATTGCGGAGCCATTCGGCGAAGGCTCCCGCAGTTGCGGAACCATTCGACGAATTCTCCCGCAATTGCGGAGCCATTCGGCAAATGCTCCCGCAACTACGGAACCATTCGGCGAATGCTCCCATTGCAGAGCGATTCGCCGAACGCTCCCGCAATTGCGGAGCAATTCGCTGAAGCCTTCCGCAACTTCGGAACGACTCGCCGAAGTCTTCCGCAACTTCGGAACAACTCGCCGAAGTCTTTCGCAACTTCGGAACGACTCGCCGAAGTCTTCCGCAATTTCGGAACGACTCGCTGAAGTCTTTCGCAATTTCGGAACGACTCGCCGAAGTCTTCCGCAATTTCGGAATGACTCGCCGAAGTCTTCCACAACTTCGGAATGATTCTGCGAAATCTTTCCGCAGTTTCGGGACAACTTCCCGAATTCTGTCCAAAACAAACTTTAAACAAAATTTTCGAAAACACTTAGAAAAATTTTCCGCTTTTTCGGAGCAGTTCGCCGAATTTTTTCGCGTTGCGGAACAACTCGCGGAATCTTTCCGCAAATTTCAGAAGAGAATTCCTTTCGCAAATTTCGGAAGGGAATTCCTTCCGCAGTTTCGGGGCGACTTCCCGAACTCTTCCACGTTGCGGAAAAACTCGCTGAATGCTTCCGCAGTTTCGGAGCAATTCGCCGAATGCTTCTGCAGTTTCGGAAGACATTCGGGAATTCCTTCCGAAACAGTCTTAAACAAATTGAAAACTTTCTTTCTGTCAGAGATGACTGTAATTGGATTTGGCCCATAGAGGCCCAATGCTGCAACAAGCAGCTCTGATACCAACTGTCACGTACCCACCCTTGGAACCAATGCAAGGCAGGGAACATGCTACCAATCTTTGGGGCTTTTCATAAAACTCATCCCATTCATTAGAGGCATACAGTTAAAACAAAGGGTGCAGATGTAAATCAAACAAATATGCACAGCGGAAACAAATTCATCCACACACATATCTTCATATGCACTCAGTATATCAATATCAGTCATCAATTAATTAAAACAATGCAGAAGTAAGTACATAGACATCAAAACACTTATCTTCATTTTTGCAACTGCCCAAGCAACTAGCTATGTCGCTGCAACGTTCCACCCAGCCATAGGCTCTTCGACAGCTTGTACTGAGTCCGTCCGAAGGCCACCCCCGAGCTGGGCATGATTCTCACAAGGGAAATGGAACATTCCAGCTCAACCACAACCCATTAACCATTTTATCTCAGCCAAGCTAGTCCAACTGGGTTTATCAGGCTACAAGGGAACAGTGGGTGCTCATTCTCAAGCTCAAGCCAGAACAATGGATTACCCATTACCCATACCCCAACATACTCTTTCTTCTCACAACAAAACGATTATTGGCAGGGTTACACATTTACAACAGTGGTGTTCACAAAACAGGGTCCACATTGGTTCTCCCAACTCATGGTTTACCCAAATGAACTGTGGAATTTTGAATTCAACCCCAAGGAGCAAAACTGATTTCTCTCCACTGGTTAGGATCCTTTCCAATGGCCTAAACGACCTCCAGGAAGACCCAAAAACGTTCTGCTCTCTTCCCCCACTGGTAACCAACACAAAAACGCCCCTTCCCAGCTAAAAGATGAAGGGAAACACAGAAAATTGAAGGAGGAAAACGCCCAGGCAGCTAGAGATGCGTGAGAGAGCAAGGCCATCGTGAATAATCCCCTTGAGAGCAATTTTGTGGCTCTTTTCTTGCCCAAGGGGACAAAACACGACTTTCCATGAAGGGTGGCTTGCCCATACCCGAATTTGGACAGCCATACCTCTCAATTTCCAAGGCATTAACTACCTCAACCACTTCTTGGGAGAAATCAATGATTGGGTACAAAAGTCAACATGGGTAGTTGAGGGTTTGATGGGTTCCCTCATTGACACTTGGCTTGACTCTATTGGCTCAAGGGTTTGAATTTTTTCCCTCCCAATTCCTTGCGAAATCATGCCCCCATCTCTTTGTTGCATTGCATAGCTAGTTGTGGGTATTTTTATTAAAATGCACATTACATGATATTGAAGTTCCAATGTGCCTGGCTAGCACGCGAACCATATGCATCAATAAATCGATGGCGGGGCCTTGGCCTTGAGCTCCTCACCACGATTTCATAACAATATTACATCATTTAAAATGTTAAAGTGATAGGGTCTAGATGGGGACGTGACATTAACACTTCTCAAATTTGTTATATCCTCTCTGCCTCTCTACCAAGAATCGTTCTTATTGGCTCCTAAATTGATCGCTGAGCAGGTTGCAAAGCTCATGCGAACCTTCCTTTGGCAGGGTGGAAAAAGTCATAATTTTCATTTAGTGAGCTAAGATGTAGTGAAAAATCCGCTCTATGCAGGATGTTTACAAATCCGAGATCCAGGGCATACGAATTTGGCTCTTGGTGGAAAGATCCTATGGAATATATTCTCACAACCCAAACATCCGGTAAGCCGAGTTCTCATCATAAAATACCTGCACGATGTATCAGAGTTGGGCATGGATGAATCCACAGCCATCCCAGGCACCACGATGTGGAATTTATGCACGCATGGGTGGGAGGCTTTTAAACAGAACCTATATCGAATACCTGGTAATGGGAAGTGAATATCAATCTGGAATGACAAAATATTGGGACGTCCACCCCTCATGAAACAAGAAAATATTCATGAGCTATGTCACTGGCTTACCCAACGAGGCAGCAGCAAGCTTGTGGACATCTCAAAGTGGAATCAGGACGGTAGCTGGCACGAATGGAACCTGCACAAGCCGCCGGAGAGGTTGCTCGAGCAAGAGAAATCATTGTTGATAGCCCTTCATGGTTTAGCCCCGGTGCATTTAAGATCAAGAGATAAATGGGGCTGGGGATTGACAGGAGAATATACAGTAGCACTTGGATTTGTTGCTCTTCAGATGCAAAATTCTCTGTCTCAATCGAATGATATTTGGAAGCAGTTATGGGATTCATTCTACATTCCTAAAATAAAAAATTTCAGTTGGGTTCTACTACATAGAAGAATTTTGACTGGCGAGAACCTTACAAAGCATGGAATTTTAGGGCCACATAGGTGTATACTCTGTCTTTCAGCCGAGGAAACAATCGACCATTTTTTCATTGACTTCCCATTCACGCAAGAGGTGTGGCAGATAGCTCTGCATGGCCTTAGCGTTCAAACTCCAACTCAATGCAATGTTGCATTTTTATTTTCCACTTGGACAGATCGGTATCCACGGGTGATTAAGAGTAAATCTCTTTGGTCCAAGATTTGGAATACAGTTCCTAAATACCTCTGCTGGGAGGTGTGGTTAACCAGAAATGAGGGCATTTTCCAAAACAGATTGAGCACTCCAGCAATCGTGGTTGTTAAATTCAAGGTGTTGCTATTGGAAACAGTAGGAAATCAACCCTCTAATTTCAAGCTTCTTCCTACAAAAAATCATTGGATTGGCGAGCCAATGCAATGCACTAGGACTAAGATTTATGTTCGCCCTATTAGTAACCCTGAGTGGCGGCTACGGTATAAGGAATTAGAATTATGTCAGTGGTGGAAGAGCCAAAGTAAAGCTACTATTTTTTTCGATGGGGCAGCAAAAGGAAATCCAGGGAGAGCTGAAGCCGGAGGGGTATTCTATGCTGCCGATGGACAGTTAAAGGGCAGTTTCAGTTGGGGATTAGGGCAGGGTACAAACAACCAGGTTGAATTATTAGGTCTGCTCAAAGCTTTCCAAATAGCCCATGGAAATAAAGATTATGATATCCAAATCTTTGGAGATTCGGAAATCCTCATTAAAATATTAAACACTGGTGGACATTTCAATAATGCAGTGTTAAACAAGAATTTACAACGAGTTCGAAATCTGCTGCAAAACTTCAACTCTGCTCTCTATTTCCACATTCTCCGAAGTTTAAATCAGGAAGTTGATTATAGGGCCAATGTAGGCTATCTTTTAGCCCCTGCAGATTTGATTCAGAATGATGACACTCCTATTTGGACTCCCATCCCGTAAGCTGGCAGCTTCTTGCCTTTTGTAATAGCCGGAACTAGGTTACCTCTGAATTTTGAGTTCTTTAAAATTGTATGATGGGTTGATTAGGCGTAAGCCCAACCATTTTCCTCTCATAACAAAAAATATAACCGCTCTTGTTATAAAAAAAATGATTAAAAAACTATAAAAAAATTATATAACAATAATTAAAAAACACTCTTAATAATGATTTAAACAAAGAATATAGAAAACTTCATATACTAATTATTTAAACTATTTAACCATATAATAAATTTTTAAACTAAAATTATAGAAATAGTACATAGTATATCATTCTTAATTTATATATAATATTATAAATTCTAATGGTTGAGTTTACATTATATTAATATTAACATTCATTTTAATATTAATATGAATTAATTTAATATTAATGATAATATTAATTTTAACATTAAGTAATAGTGTTAAAGTATTAATATTAATATCAATAAATAATATTAATAATGTCTTTTAATAATATTAATTAAACCATTTAATTAGAAAATGATTGATTAAAAACCTTTTCAAATTTTAATATTAAATATTAAGATTAATATTGTTATTAATATTAATAATGTTTATTAAAATCAATTAATAATATTAATACATTAATTTTAACATTAATTAATACTATTAATGCTAATTTTAAATATTAATATTAATGTTAATATTATATTAATTTTAGGTTAAACTTATTGAACTTGAACAAAAATATAAGTCTTTGCAAAGTTGAATAATAACATTTCGTGTTAAACTTTAATATTAAACTTTAAATTTTAAAGTTGAATAATATTATTAATTTTAAAGTTAAATAATGTTAATATTATATTAATTTTAGGTTAAATTTATTGAACTTGAACAAAAATATGTCGTTTGCAAAGTTGAATAATAATATTTACTTAGAGAACTAACATTCCTTATTGTTCAATTAGCAATTAGATAAAGAACATTTATTGATGCAATAATATTATGATGGAGAAACAGGGTTTTGACTGCATATATTAATAGAGAAAGAGGGTTTTGGTTTGCAATAACTATGTAATCAGTGAACACATTAATAAGGATTTAAATAATAAATTAATACAATGCACTACATTGCAAAATAATCTTAAAAAATACACTACAAAATAATCCTAATGTATATGGCTCTGTCTGAAATTTACACTTGTACGGGTCCGAATCCTTCCACTATTGTGCACTGCAATACATTAACGAACAATTTGTGAGTAGATTTGTTGGAAAGGAAAATTTATAAACAAAACAGGAAACCCTACCTAAAATTGATGTAATGTGTAGCAAGATGTAATTACCTGAATTTCACCCAAAAAAAGTTTGTTGAATTCAACTTTGTTTTTTCCTCCAATATTCTGATCTCTATGGAAAGCGTATATCTGTAACATTGAACCCATTTTACCATTCGAATATCAATCATTTTGAATTTCAAGGTTTATTAATAATGGGTAGTTGTGAATATGAATGGCCTTAGAACTTTTCCCTTCAAATATATAAGTCAGATTACATTAACGTGTAGCATTTATTGATGACTGTCCTCACTATCTATGTTGTCACCTTTTCCCAGAAAAATTAATTTTTATTTATTTATTAATGATTTCACTTTCTCCCCAATGTTAGCAATGATACTATCTGTTAAAAAAAAAGGACATTTTGGAGAGCTCCAAGAAATGTTATCTGATAACGGCTGATTTCGGACCACTTTTAGCATTTCTCTTTGTGACAATTGGAGGTGGTGCAGAGAAGTCAGACTGGACGTTGGTGGGATGGTGCGTTCGCAGGGGAGGGGCCTCTCCCCTCCTCCTCTTCAATGCACAATGGTTGATTCGAAAGTGACGAAGGATTGGGCAAAGCAGCAGGAAGGAGTACAGAGCCTGGAGAAGCAGGTAGGGATAGGAGGAGAGGGTCCGGAACCGCAGCCTAGGAAGCAAGAAGCAGACAGGGAAGGAATTGTAGGGAGTTCGAGACTCAAGAAAAAGGAAACAGGCAGAGGAGACACAGGAACAGGAGCCTGTATACCGAAATCCATTCGTACTACGACTATAATGGTAAACTCCACCAAAGTGAAGGAACAAATTCAGTATATGACGGACCGTGCACTTATTGGAAAGTTCATGGGGATATGGCCTACGGAGAAAGCTCTGATATGGTGGATCAATGTGACCTAGAAACCTAAGGGACACTTTGATCTCTTGCTGAGCTCCAAGGGCTTCTTCACGGTGGTATTCCTAAATGTGGAGGATAAGGATCGGGTATTTGAAGGAGGGCCATATTTTTACTATTTTGTAGGTCTATTTCTCAGAATATGGAAGGATCACTTTAACCCTGATAAGGAAGTTCTTTCTATTGCTTCGGTCTGGATTCGTCTTTACTCTCTTCCTTCAGAGTACTGGGATCTGGAAATTTTAAAATCCATTGGTGAAACCCTGGGCCACTTCGTCAAGATATCAGATCAAACCAAACATGAAAGGTATGTGTTCTATGCCCGTATATGTGTTTATATGAATATAGCCAAATCACTCCCGGAAGGGATTACTCTAAATTGGGATGACTTGAAATGGTTCCAAACCCTGGATTATGAACACATTCCCTTCCGATGTCGCCGTTGTCACATCCATGGTAACTTGGCTAGGGATTTCCACCTCAACCTCCCTGCTGAAATCCCTGGGAATAGTACACTGGAGCAGAAAGACAAGGATGGATTTGTCAAAGTGGTCACTCATAAGAGGTCGGGGAGACGCCATACAGGTCTAGATTTGGGGAAAAAGATTGTTTAGACTAATAGTTTTGTGGCCTTGGAATATAGTCCATGGAAAACCCCCCTCCTAAGAAGGAGAATGAACAATCCCAGCCTGCAGGAGGGCAGCCGGAAGTGGAATTTGTGCAGGACACACCTTGTGGATCCGAGGAAAATAAATGGAAGGAGACTGATTGTATGGATGAAGATCTAGATGATATGGCTCTTGGAGATCTGGATCTAGATAGTATGGAAGAGGCCTATAAGAACATCGAGGTCCACTCCATCCCTGACAACCAACTTCAACTGTTGAAGGCAGCCATTCTGAAAACCAAACCGACTCCTAGCCTGGGGATAGGTCCGCGAAAACTCAAGGAAAATAAGAGAAAGTTGAAGGAAACTCCAAAAGGGGAAGGCGGTCAAATAGAGATAGGATTGGTGAAATTGGAGCAAGATTGGTCGATTCTGGACAATATCCTACCATACAAGAGGCTCTTCTTACTGCCCAATATAGCGCATGATGAAAATTCTAACTTGGAATATTTGCGGGATCAATGGTCCCCATAAAAGCAAAACCCTAAAGAGTAAGATTGTGAAGGTAAAACCCTCTGTGGTGTTTCTACAAGAAACGAAATGTTCTAGGAATCAACTAGAAAATAAGGCACAAATTCTTTGGAAAAATTGCAAATGTATGGCTCTAGACGCGATAGGCCACTCTGGTGGGTTGGCAGTTCTATGGGATCCAAGGAAAATATCTCTGACAAATTTTCTCTCTACTAAGTTCAGCTTATCTGCTAAATTCCATGTCATTGGGTCTCTAGTTAAAGGAATTCTTACCAATGTCTATGGGCCTTGCAGTTATCCCGAGAAACAAAATTTTCTTGGTAGTTTGTCAAGCCTAAGGAGATTGTTCGATGGCCTCCACTGGATTGTTGCGGGGGATTTTAACATGATCCGGACGCTTGCTGAAAAAAAGGGGGGGAGACGCTATCTGACTCCTGAAAATACTTTGTTTGATGAATTCATTGAAGACAATAGTCTTATTGATGTACATCTTGGAAGCACGATTTGCACTTGGAACAACAGAAGGGGAGGGGAACATCTGGTAGCAGCAAGATTGGATCGCTTTCTTCTATCTAAAAGCATCATGCTTCTAGGGGGAATGTTGACTTCTTGCCTTATTGCCTCTTCAGGCTTTGATCATTGGTCGGTATCCCTACTTTGGAGTAAGATAGGTTTCAAAATGACCAAGCCTTTTCGTTTTGAAAATTTTTGGTTAACTCACGCTGACTTTGCCTCTCGGGTTGAGGAATGGTGGCCTACCTTAATCCCACCAGTAGGGACCAAAATGTATTGCTTCCAACAAAAGTTGAAGATGCTTAAACAAAAGATTAGGAAATGGAATAAAGAGGTCTTTGGAAATATTCAGTTGGGAAAAGCCAATTTGGAGGCAAGAATGGAGCAGATACATGAGAGGATTATGCAGACTAGCGTGACAATGGAGCTTGTTAAGGAGGAGACCCGAATTGCTGAGGACATCTTTCAAAGACAAAAACAGGAAGAGATACTATGGAAACAGAAGTCTCGCAACCTGTGGATGAAAGATGGTGACCAAAATACTTAGCTTTTCCACAGGGCCACAATTCAATAGAGAAATTATAACTAGATTGTTAATCTAAAGACTGAGGAAGGGGTTGTGCTGGAATCTCATGAAGAAATTGAACATGAGTTGATCGACCATTTCACTAAGGTGGCTACTTAAATTTCGGAGGATCGCACTGAAGCATGTAGGGTGATCAAAGCGATCATTCCTCATCTTATTTCTGATGAACAAAATGCAATTCTGATTCACCCTATTGATTTTGTGGAAGTTGAGACTTCCATTTTTCAGATGGAAGACGGGAAGTCCCTGGGACCTGATGGATTCACAGCGAATTTCTTTCATGCTTTCTGGGACTTAATTAAACAGGAAGTGTGGCAAGTGGTGGAAGAATCCCGGTTAATGAGAGGGGTTCTCCCCGCTTTAAACTCTACCTTCCTAACCCTGATTCCTAAGTCTCCAATGGTAGAGACCGCTAATCTATTTCGACCTATCTCCCTGTGTAATATCATATATAAAATTATTACGAAGGTCCTTGCAAACTTGTTGAAGCCTCTCCTCCCTTCCTTAATATCCTTAGAACAATCAGGGTTTGTGGAAGGTCGTCAGATTATGGATGGTATTATTCTGGCTCATGAAGTGCTTCACTCTCTAAAAAGTACTAAGAAGGATGGTATCATGCTTAAATTGGACCTGTCTAAAGCCTATGATAAACTAAACTGGACTTACATGAAAGAGATAATGAAAGCCTTTGGATTTAGTGATATTTGGATCAGATGGATAGCTAATCTCACCTCCTCGGCTTTCTTCTCCATTTTGGTTAACGGTCACCCTTCTAATGTGGTCAAACCATCAAGAGGTATTCGGAAAGGGACCCTCTTTCTCCGTTCCTTTTTTTGCTAATGACAGAAGGTCTTGGGAGACTTATTTCTCATCTTGTGGACCAGGGGAGCATCAAAGGCCTGAAGTTTCCTCCCTATGAGAAGGCGATAACTCATCAGCAATTTGTGGATGACACTCTACTTATGGGACACTCCTTTGTCCAGGAAGCCCATCAAATAAAAAAGGATCTGAAAGTTTTTTTACAAGCTTCGGGGCTAACGATTAATATGGATAAGTCCCTGGTTTTTTTCTTTAATACTCCACCTATTTGTCAGAGGAACATCCTTCGCATCTTGGGCTTTAAAAAGAGCTCCCTTCCAACCAAATATCTTGGGGTGCCCTTATCTGAGGGGGTCCTTAAAAGAGAGTCATGGGAAGACCTTCTGAGTAAAATGAAGGAAAGACTTTCGAATTGGACTCTTCGATCGCTTAATTTCCCAGGCAGAGTGGTCCTGGTTAAGTCGATTTTGCAAGCCATGCCCTTGTACATGTTCTATGTTTTGTCGGCTCCAAAGCCTGTGTTGAGGGAAATAAGAAACATTCAAAGAACCTTTTTGTGGGGAGGAACGGGGGATCATAGGAAATGGCCCCTAGTGGGGTGGAAAAATTTATGTCAAACTAAGCAGGAGGGGGGCCTGGGGCTTCAGGATCCTGAGGAGCTTAGCAACGTGTGTGGAGCCAAAATTTGGTGGCATTGGCTCACCCATACGAATGAGCAATGGGCAAGCTTCTGGGGGAAAAAGTACATGCCGACAACGGAGCAGCAAGACTAGATCCGGGAGGAAGGACCAATTAAAGGATCCCATATTTGGAACATGGCTTGGGATGACAGTGAAATTATAAGGAAGCATAGTTTCTGGGAAATCCGGGAGGGAACGTCGGTGAATCTTTGGCTGGATGCATGGCAACAGGAATCACCCATTTAGACTCTGCTGACTATTCTAGAGGGAAACAGGGATAGGCATCATAACTGGTTAATGGTTAACAAATATTGGCAAGAAGCCTCTGAGGATAGAGGTTTTCACATTTGGAAGCCACTTGAATGGTGGATAACATCCTATGGGTAAGACACAGGAAGGCAAGTTTATGAAGTTGTGATCAACAGGCAAGTTAAGATTCAGGGGGGGAGGGATACCCTTCAGTGGGGCTACCATCCTATATGAATGTTCTCCATGAAAGAAACGTATCACCTTCAGACCCACTTGGCTAATTCTGTGGAAGATAATACCTGGAAATATTTGTGGAAGGCCAAACTCTGGCCTAAAATCACTCTCTTTCTCTGGTCGATTTTACGAGAGCGAATCCTGACATGGGACAACATTGTGAAAAGTGGTTTTGAGGGCCTGTCCATCTGTGTTCTTTGTGGCCAAAACAGTGAGACAATTTCTCACCTTCTTGATGAATGCAGCTTTGCAGCAGCATTGTGAGAGGAAGGTGCAAGGTTTTTTCGGAAAACTGCCCGGGTTAGGACAAGCCCAGAGCAAACTATGAGATAGTGGAATGGGAAACCTTTTCAAGGGAATATCCTAAATCGTATTTGGCAACTCTATCCTGGATTTCTCCTCTGGGAGGTGTGGAAAGAGAGAAATAAACGTTTGTTTCATGGGAAAAAAAACTCGTGGAAGGACGTTTGGGTGCATATCAAGCAAGAGATAAATGAAACGCTGAAATTAACCAGGTGGAATGAACAAAATATGAATGTTCCAGATAATGAATTGAGATTGCTCCATACCTGGAGTATCATGGGCCTTCCTCAGTTCATTGGATTCAACAATTCTAGTAGCAAGATGCAAGACAGTCCATCGAAGTGGGCATCGCCTTCGCAGGGATGGCTCAAGCTAAACTTTGACGGAGCCTCCAAAGGGAATCCACGTATGGCAGGGTATGAAGGGGTGGTGAGAAACGACCAGGGCCAAGTCCAATTCAGCTACTATGGGAACTTAGGCTGTGAAACTAATAACGTAGCAGAATGTGAAGCTCTACTACAAGGTTTAAGTATCATGGCCTGGTGTGGTATTAACAGTTTTATTGTAGAAGGCGACTCGAAAATGCTCATACAGACTGCTATAAAACTGTCCAATGGCACTCAGGATGCTAAATTGGCTACCTCGTGGCATCTGGCATGGCGCGTGACCTGTCTGGGAACCCTCATCAGAGCATTTAACTCCATTGTTTTTCAACACGTCAGGAGAAGTGCTAATTGTTTGGCTAATGAGTTGGCAAATCAGGGGGTCGATCAAATTAATGAACGATGGGATGGCAATGCCTTGGAAGTTCCATCAGATATGTGTCGGCTGAATTGCATTAAGATTTCCGAGTGTGATTACGGAGAACCACTGCCAAACAGTGATGACAGAACTTGTCCTAATAATGAAGTTTGTGTTAATGAGGGTACACGTATATGATAAACGGGACAGATGGAGCTATGGTAAGATGTATAAAAGGACTCTTGCAATGGTTCTCGGAGATAACATCTCAGATGGTGATTTTAATTCATGGGATTTGAAGCATGAGAGAGACATGGAGGATCGTTCCTGCATGATCCCGATGGATTATCATGATCAGCATAGGATGACGGTGACGAAGGATAAGGACTGGTTCAATTATTCCAGTGTCGGATATATGATGAAGGAGTTAGTGCTGGTAGGGGGCAGCTCTCATTTAAATATGGAGTGCAGGGATGGTAAAAGTCACAAAGTTTCTCGGCTGGAGCTCCCCTGTGCCAGGCTTAGATATTATTTTTCTGTTGTGAGTGTGCAGACGGATTGTAAGGGGGGGGGAACTATGCCTCCGAAAGGTCGAACCTCGAAGCGAGGTTGTCGTGCTCATGGTGAGACTAGCACTGCTGGTGGAGGTGCAACGCCTCGGACTAGTCCAAGTCGGGACCAATGGAATGCCGCTGCAACTGCAGTTTTCTTTCACCGCTTCTTCCCACTCGGGGTCCGAAAGGAGGTGGAGGATATTGAAGCGGACATGTGGAGTCTTGTGGGGGAGGTAGAGATACCTGAGGAAGCGAAGGCCATGGCCAACTAGATACATGACCTGGGGAATACTATGGGTCGTATGGCTCTATATAATCGGGCGATAGTTACCCTTTGGGTTACTAAGTATCTGATCGCTCAGTGTCTGGATACTCGGGGAGATGCCTTATGAGTCTCTCCAAGGCTTAAAAATCTAGAGGACCTATGCAAGGACACTGCTAAAAACTGTAATTGGATCCACATGAAAGTAGATCTGCTCGTGGACAAGCTGAGCATCTCCTACCTGGATCTCTCGACGAAGGTGGAAAACCCTCGTGGGTCCATTTCCAAGGACAAAGGGGAGGCTGTGGTGACTCCAGTGTTGGTGAATAGTGACGATGAGGTGGGCCCATCTGTGTAATGCTCTGTCTGTATGGTGTTCTCGCCGTGGCGTCTACCGGTGTGACGCTTCTCCAATTGGTGTTGATTTCTTTATCTTCTGGGCTCAGGTTATTTTGTTTTCGCACTGGTCTTTTGATTATGGATCTGTGATCGGAAGGATGTATATATATGGGCTCCTTTTTGGAACTCTCGGGGATTATTACTATTGAATCGTTTGTGATAGATCTCATTTTCGGTTATGGTCTCTATTGAATGTTTCTTGGCCTCCTTAAGTGTCTTTTCGGCTTTATGTAATTGTGGTTCTGGGTATGTCGGTTACTTATGGATCGGTTCTGCTGGGATTCTGGGTGTGTCTGTGCTTCTGTGGTGGCTTGCATAGCACCAGGTCTGTTACTCTGTGGTAGCTCAGGGAGCACCATAACGAATGTAAAGAAGACAGCCTGTAATTTTGGAACTTGGATAATAGAATGAAAAGTCTCTTTTTTTTGCTTAAAAAATAAAATGATGTCACTTTCTCCAAAAAAAAATTAATTATCTGTTAATTTGATTTGTGAAATACTTTATAATTAAAATTAAATAAAATTTGATCAAATTTAAAAGCATTCCATGATGATTGATAATATAAAATTTAATCAAATTTTAATGGATAATAATATTGATTGCCATATATATTAGAAATGATTTTTTTATATATATTGAATATAGGCTCTCATATATTCAACAGATTAGCATATTAAATTTCATGATAAAAGAAATCTGTGGTTATGATCTTAAATGCATCTAAAAATTGAGATGAACAAATGAACTCATATAGAAAGAAAGAAAATTATAAGTGTGTACGTTACCATACATCAAATCCATTAATGTTACACAGATATTTTAAAAACATCAAATGCATTATTTAATTCAAATCTTTCCAGAAAGCTTCATAAAATTCAAACGCATTATTTAATTAGGTTTTTTAATCATTATGAACATATGAACGGCGTATATTTTTTTAAGCTCTTTTATGTAATATGGGATCAGGAAGTCTTTCACAATATGAAGTTTCTGTTCACTGCATCAGCCTGTCTAAAGAATAGATTTTGAAGAGAAATTATATTAAACATTCTAATCAGAGATATAGTTTGAAGGATTCTCAGAACCAACAATATTATAACAATGGCGGACGACTTAACAGCCTGGAATGAGGATTTGAGACTTTGTTTTCTGAGTTCTTATCAACTATACACCTTATCACTAGGAGATTTACAACAAAAATATGATATGATATTTCAAAGATGCAAATTGCTCTTTTCCCATACACAAGAATCATCTGCCTTTGTCATTGTGAACATTTAATTGTGAAGAAAGTAAATATAAATTATCTGGAACCATTAAAATTGAGCAGTGTACCTTGGCATTTTTAATTCAAATTATTACAGATGTGCAATCTGTTGAACTCTTGTAATTTAGTTGATATCTATGCTAGTGGACAAATGTGTTGCTTACTTAAGGATATTATAGACTTTGAGTATTAATTAAAGCATAGGGTCGCAGTAATTTGTTCTATTTGCTCTGGGCCCTCATCTTGAGATTGATCTATCTCGGATTGAACAGAAGTCTCCTCCGCGGGCCTCTCTTTAGCAGAAGTGTCATATTTTTGAAATAAAATTAATTAATTAGGTCAAACATAGTAATTATGTAAATAAAAAGTAGAGTGAAAATTATTATTATATATATAATAGTAACTATCCTATCCATAAATTCTAGTCGGATATCCTTATCAAATTCTTTAGATTTGTGTCAATCATGGATTCAGGAAATTCTAATAGGATATCCTTATCAAATTTTTAAAATTTTTGTTAATCATGGATTCAGGATATGAGTCTCAGATATGTTTTATAAATACTGTTATGTTTAACCTGTATGTTATTTAAGTTTGGTAGAATTCTTTGTCGGTGTCTTTGTGATTTATGGAATAAGGCAAACCTTATGCTCAACATTACAGTAAACATGGTACAACAGTGGTCATGGGCACTCTGGCAGAATTATTAGTGTATTCCTAATTCTACAGTAAACACGGTATAGTACTGGTCATGGGTACAGATGGATCATAGTATAAAAATCCAGATCGTTTTTTCACTAAAAAATAGTTTTTTAGTGAAGCTTATTGCAAATGCATCTAAAAGTCATTTTTTAGTGAAGCGTATTGCAAATGCAAATGCTTGGAAAGTTGGTTCAATTTATTTTCCCTACGCATAAATTCTAATAGGATATCCTTGTCAAATTCTCTAGATTTCTGTTAATCATGGATTCAGGATATGAGTCCCAAATATGTTTTATAAATATTGTTTTGTTATGATTGCAGAGAATGAATCTCCTTTCTCCATTAAAAGTTACACAAACACTATGGATTCTAATCTTCTGGCGTTTTTTAAAAGGCTTTGGAGAATCTCTATACCCGAATAGCTCAGAAGGTAAAACTGAGGATTTTTCTGAGGCTGGGCATTTCCATGTGCAAGAACTCTAATCGCCGAGTTAAGGTAAAATAAAAAGAGAATTGCACAGAACGCTAAGTGATTAACATTCGCCATAATCGACACAAGAGAACTAAAGCGGATTTACAATGCTCTTTGTAAACATGGTGATATTATAGATCTGGAAGATATAAAAAAAAAGGTTTAACAGATTTAAGTATTGTACCCAGAACCCTGTAACAAAAAATAGATCGTTTTAAAAGATAACATAGCTTGATCCCAAGGACTTAGCTTGTCAAATTTTTAAATACCATATGGGATAAGACAGTTTGGTAGCAGATCTCAATCCTAAGAATTATGTTTATATCGCTAAAAGGGAATGGGACGGCTGGATCCATCCAAATTATTTGTGCGCGCATCCAAATTACTTTTGCATGGATCTGTGTAAAGAGAAGACAGGGAAAGCACTACAGCAAACCAAATTATTACTTAGCACACCTGTGAAGGTCGCCGGTCTCCTTTTGCGGCTGCGTTCTCTTCTGCGCGTGGGCTCCTTCTCTTGCTTTCTCCTCGTGCGGGATCCTTGCTGCTGCATTCTCCTCTTCTGAAGGCTGCGGGCTGGTGGCTCCTCTTTTGCTGGCTGTTCTCCTCTTCTGCGGGCTGCGGGCTCCTCTTCTGCCTTCATTACAACCACCATTGGAACGTTACAGCGTTCAAGCCACTCCACTCCTCTTCTCCCTGCCTGCGTTACTTTCCAGCACACCACATCATCTTCCTGCCTGCGTGAGTTAATTTATACCAGCACACTCCACTCCTCCACTCCTCTCCTTTTCAGCGTGCTTGGGTTAATTTATGCTAGCACACCATATCTAATTAATTAGGGATGGAAGAAACGTTCATTTTACTCTTAATACTTGCACGGGAGTTATGAAATTAAATCAACACCATCAAATTGATGGCGATGGCTATGAATATTCCCAATTTTAAAATCAAGACCACACCATTCATAAATGTAATTAAAAGATCGTAACCCGATCCTGTATCAATATAAGACGCCTATCTAAGTAAATATTATATGATTTAGACTTTTTCTCGATACTATCATTGATATTATTTATCAGTTTTCATTATTTAAATTGCATTTTTTTAATGTATCAATATAAGACGCCTATCTAAGTAAATATTATATGATTTAGACTTTTTCTCAATACTATCATTGATATTATTTATCAGTTTTCATTATTTAAATTGCATTTTTTAATGTATAATGGATTAATCTCATTCAAATATCTCAATTGCATTTAAATTGTGGAATCTCAATAATTGGTATGTGCAATTCCAATAACTCCTTAATTTTCTACTACATTTTGGAAAAAAAACAAAAATTTATATTTTTTAGAATATTTACGCCGATAGGAGTTTTCTTTCAACTTTTACGGGTGGAGGTGGGGTGGCTGATTTATTGTATTTTTAATAATCAATAGCTGGATTTTAACGAAATCAGAATATGCTTCGTCTGGTGCATTAATGAAGCACTCAGATTTGCTGTGTTAACTCACGCATAGCTTTAAATCTAAACGACGGGTAGTTATTTCAAAAAATTTATTCAAATAATTAGAAATGCCAAGTGTTTCTTCCCACTCCTGGAGTCCACACTCTAGTACGATATGCCACCCCACTTGATAACGCTCAAATGGAAATACTATGGTATTATATTTCCTGCAGCAGCCCAAGAGGCAGTCACCCGAGACGATCATGCAGAAAAGAGAGGCAGGAGAGCGAGCGTGCATCTTCAACAAAATAGCCACCAGAGAAGGCATCGATCCAGCGTGCATCTTCAGCAACAGCCACCAGCAGAAACAGGTATAAATCGGACCTAAATGCGTTTCTCCGAATTCGAAATATGCACTGTATCTTGGCTTTTGTTTTTGATAATGGATTGGTTGTATTATCCAACCCCACTTGGTAACGCTCAAATGGAAATACTGTGGTATTATATTTCCTGCAGCAGCAAAAGACGCAGTCACGCCAGACTATCGTGCAGAAAAGCGAGGCTAGAGAGCAAGCGTGCATCTTCAACAATAGCCACCGGAGAAGGGATCGACCAAGCGTGCATCTTCATCAACAGCCACCAACAGAACAGGTATGGATCAGACCGAAATGCTTTTCCCGAATTCGAAATATGGACTGTATCTTGGCTTTTGTTTTTGATAATGGATTGGTTTTATTATCCAAGGAAAATGATTATTTGTACTCTGTTTCGGTTGCAGTTGTTAATGGCAATAAATAAATCAAGAAAGTTTATGTTAATATCATAAAATGAAAACCCTAATTCATATATACTGGAATCTTGTGATTAAAACAATGAGTAGAAAATTAATAGCGGAAGCATACCTGAATCCATTGAAGGAGAAACCTTACAGGAAGAGAACCCTTTGAGATGGTCTTCCAATTCTAGCCACTAGATTCTGTGTCAACTTCTCTGTGAGAGGATTTTCAGAAATTGGAATGCGTAATGGTAGAATGGGGACCATAACCCTATTTATAAACCGCTAGGGCAGTTCACAATAACCGCTAGAGCAGTTTTAATTTTATCACAATTATGTTTCCGCCCCTCATAGAAATAATAATTATCTAATGGTATCTACACAATAATCTCATGACAATTATACCCTTAAGCCAATTAATCAATTATTAATTAGATCACTATATTTAGGCTTAATTAAATGATAGCACACACATTTTAATTATTTACATGTGTGGCCCAAATTATAGATTAATTACAAAAATTATTCTAACAATCTCCCACTGGGCCACATGCATATGTAATCAAATAAATGTGCTTAACCTTATTAGCTCAAAATTTGCTATCATGTCCTTAGGGTATATCCGAACAATCTCGTCCATTAACTATACTGACATAGGATCAAGGTGGCCTTTGTTACATCAATCGTTACTAGACCAATCAATGGTCACATATATCTGCACAGCTAAATGACATAGATCAATCATGAGTGCATAGCATGGAAATTACATGCAATGTGATCTATTCATGCCTATTTCCAACTGGTCCTACTTAACTTTATTAAGATCAAATCTTTAGCATAATTTAACAGAGTGCAATAAAATGAATACTTTATTTCTGCAGAACACAATCCAAATGTATAGATAAAGTCTAAACATAACATAGAGCAATATACAATGAATAATATAAACTCCCACTAAATTTGGATATCCTCAAATGAGACAACACCCATATGAGCAGTTTGCTCATGAAAGACCTTGGGTGGTAATCCCTTTGTAAGCGGATCCGCTATCATGGAGTTTGTTCCAATATGCTCTATGGATATATGTCCACTCTGTACTTTTTCTTTTACAACTAGGAACTTGATATCAATGTATTTTGATTTTGTATAACTCCTGTTGTTATTGGAATATAAAACTGCTGATTTATTGTCACAAAATATCTTCAGTGGTCTTTCAATACCATCCAGAACACGCAGCCCAGTGACAAAATTTCGTAGCCATATTCCTTGATTGGATGCCCCATAACATGCTACAAACTCTGCTTCCATGGTGGATGAAGTTATGAGTGTCTGTTTGGCAGACCTCCATGAAATTGCTCCACCAGCCAACAGATAAATATAGCCTGATGTGGATCTTCTGCTGTCTTGGCATCCAGCAAAGTCGGAGTCGGAATACCCAATGATCTCTAACTGATCCGATCTCCTATATGTAAGCATGTACTCTTTTGTTCTCTGTAAATATCTCATAACCCTCTTGGCTGCTCTCCAATGATCCATTCCAGGGTTACTTAGATATCTGCCTAACATGCCAACAATGTACGCAATATCCGGACGTGTACATACCTGAGCATACATTAGACTCCCCACAACCGAAGCGTAAGGAATCTTCTGCATTTCTTGACTTTCTAAACTATTTTTAGGGCATTGATTAAGACTGAATTTGTCTCCTTTAGTGACAGGGGTATCACCTGGTTTGCTATTTTGCATGCCATACCTTTGGAGGACTTTATCAATATAGGTCCTTTGTGACAATCCTAAAATACCCCTAGAACGATCTCGGTGTATCTGGATTCCTAAGACAAAGGAGGCATCACCAAGATCTTTCATCTCAAAATGTTTTGATAAAAATCTCTTGGTGTCGTGCAATATGCTAATATCATTTGTGGCTAGCAATATGTCATCGACATATAAAACCAGGAAAATATACTTACTCCCACTGAATTTGTGATACACACATTCATCCATAAGATTTGCCTCAAAACCACATGAGACAATAATTTGATGAAACTTGAAGTACCACTGACGAGAAGCTTGCTTGAGCCCATAAATGGATTTAGTTAATTTACAAACCATATTCTTTGAGTCTTCGGACACAAAATTTTCTGGTTGTACCATATAAATTGTTTCATCAATGTCACCATTGAGAAACGCTGTTTTAAGATCCATTTGATGTAACTCAGGATCATAATGTGCAACTAGTGCCATGATTATCCTGAAAGAGTCCTTCGTAGAAACTGGAGAGAAGGTCTCTTTGAAGTCAATTCCTTCTTTTTGAGTAAATCCTTTAGCTACAAGACGTGCTTTATATCTTTCTACATTACCATTTGAATCCCGCTTGGTTTTAAATATCCATTTACAACCAATGGGCTTCGTACCAACTGGTAATGGGACAAGTTCCCAAACTTTATTGTCTTGCATAGATTTGTACTCTTCATTCATGGCTTCAATCCATTTCTGAGAGTTGGAACTTTTCATGGCTTGCTGGAAGTTGATTGGATCATCTTCCATCATTCCACTTTCTACCTCACGTTCCTGGAGATATACGATATAATCGTCCGAAATTGCACTTCTCCTCTCTCTAGTGGATCTCCTTAATGGCATATTTTCTTGAGGTTGTTGAGTTTGTTCTTCAGGAGCAATGTCCTCATTTGCAATTAAGGGTTGAACAATATTGTCTGTTGGTTGAGGATCCAAATTTACTTCTTGATCAATGATAGGTAGTGAAACCTGTACATTATCAAAAGCAATAGTAGATCCCTCTTCCTCCTCAAGGACAATATTCCTAGCCTGATTTCTCCCCCCAAACTCAACATCCTCAAAAAATGTTGCAGTTCCCGTCTCAAAAATTGACCTAATAGCAGGATCATAAAATTTAAAACCCCTTGATCGCTCTGCATAGCCAATAAAGTAGCTGCTAACTGTTTTAGAGTCCAGTTTCTTTTCATGAGGCTTATAAGGTCTCGCTTCAGCTGGACATCCCCAAATATGAAAATGCTTTAAACTAGGCTTTCGACCCGTCCAAAGCTCATAAGGCGTTTTAGCAACCGCTTTAGTTGGCACCCGATTTAGGATATAAGCTGTCGTTTTGAGTGCTTCACCCCAGAGTTTTTCGGGTAAAGTAGAATGACTAATCATGCTCTTTACCATGTCCTTAAGAGTTCGGTTTCGTCTTTCTGCTACACCATTCATGCTAGGTGATCCTGGCATGGTGTATTGAGGGACGATCCCACATTCCTCTAGGTATTTAGCAAATGGTCCTGGACGTTGTTCACCTGATCCGTCATATCTACCATAGTATTCACCACCACGGTCAGATCTGACGCTCTTTATTCTTTTGTTGAGTTGTAACTCAACTTCTGCTTTAAATGTTTTGAACACATCCAATGATTGTGATTTCTCATGTATAAGAAATAGGTAGCCATATCTTGAATAGTCATCTATGAATGTTATAAAGTACTGTTGACCATTCCAAGATGCAGTAGGGTATGGTCCACAGATATCTGTATGAATTAATTCTAAGACGTCTGTAGCTCTATTGGCACCTAATTTCTTTGTTTTGGTCTGTTTTCCTTTAATACACTCAACACAAATATCAAAATCTGAAAAGTCACATTAGAGAGATTTTGAGGTCAAAAAAGGGCCTCCTAAGAGATGTACTACAAAAATATGAGATATATTAAAATATTATGAATTGGGGGTTTTATGGGGTAGGTATATATGACAAGTCACCTCCCACACTATTTTCTATGCACAATATAAATAACCATGGTTGAGTTACTTTTCAAAATTCACTAGAAATAAAATTAATAAAATAAGTCTACATTGATGTGACTAAGATTCATTGTAAATTCCCAAAAATGTATTGTCCTTTAACATTTATTTGTTTTGAACTTGCAAATGAAATTAAATAATAAAAAACATTTTTAAGAGCTTTTTTTTAAATTTTATGTTGACTTTTTATATTTAGTACTTTTCTCATGGATTTAATAATGTAATTTAATTGAAAATTTATTTACATGTAAAATGTCAATAATATTATTATAATCCACATTGCATTATTATTATTATTATTATTTATTAAATCTATTATTATTCTTTATTAGTTTGACATTATGTTATTAAATAGAATGGAGTGAATATATAATTTAAAATTAAAAACATAAAAATAATAATATATTATTTTATAAAAAAATGTGAAAATACTTTCTTTATGAATTAAGAGTACTTCATTTGAAAATGACAATAATATTATTTTATGTGAAAGTGTGAAAAGACATTTATTATGAGTACTTTACTTGAAAATGACAATAATATTATTTTATGAAAAGACTATCATTATGAGTACTTTACTTTATGACTTAAAAGTACTTACACCACTACCTTGGTTAACTATGTGTTTTCATCCACCATAGAAAATTTGACAAATAAGCATTCTTAACTCATGCAATGCCACCTCACCAAGGGGGATGATGTCATATACTAGAATGTGATTGGTTGTATTTTATAGTACATTTTCTTTGTTTTGAGGCCCTTTTTTGACCTCAAAATTTCTCTAATGAGTGATTCCAAAATCCCATCGGACACAAGTCGCTCAACTCTAGATTTAGAGATATGACCTAGGCGTTTGTGCCACAATGAAGCCGAATTATCTTTATTCAATTTACGCTTTGTACCTCGTGATTCCACATGCAAGGTTTCATTATAGGACGGAACAGTTTCCAACAAATATAGATTATCATAAACATTAAGTAAACCGGTTCCAACAGCATTTGAATTAATAGATAATGTAAATTTATTGTTTCCAAATGAACAACAATAACCTGATTTGTCCAAAACAGAAACTGAAATTAAATTCCGTCTGAAAGACGGTACAACAAAAGTATCTATTAGATCCAAAAAATAACCAGATTTCAATAATAATCTAAAGTGCCCTATTGCCTCTACTTCTACCGACTGACCATCTCCGACATAGATGCATCTTTCAGCATCACTTGGTTTTCGGTAACTCAGGCAACCCTGCATAGAAACACAAATGTGAGTAGTAGCACCAGAATCTAACCACCATGTGTTTCTAGATACTGAAGCTAAATTAACTTCAGAACAGACCAAAGTAAGAAATATACCTTTCTTAACGCGCCAAGTAGCATACTTGGTACATTCCTTCTTAGTATGTCCAGGCTTATTACAAAAGAAACATGTTACCTCAACTTTCTGTTTCTTTTGTTCTGGACCCTTAGAAGCAGCAACCTTATTATCCTTATTCTTTCGTTTGCCCTTATCCTTGGAAGTGCTAGCCAGATGAGCACTTTCGGTCTTGTCTTGCTTCAATCTCTCTTCCTCTTGCACACAAAATGAAATGAGCTCATTAAGAGTCCATTTATCCTTTTGATAGTTATAACTGACCTTGAATTGATTAAATTGTGTAGGAAGAGAGATGAGAACCAAATGCATGAGGAAATCATCAGATAACTCGAGTTTCAAAGCCTTAAGTATTGAAGGAAGATGAGACATCTCCATGATGTACTCCCGAACATTACCCTTGCTTTTGTACTTCATTGAAATCAAGCTTGCTAAAAGCGTGCTCGTTTCAGCCTTATCGTTTTTGGCAAAACGTTTCTAAATTTCTGCAAGGAAGTCACTGGCATTAGTAACCTCATTGGTTACCGCACCCCTGAAAGCTTCTGGAATGCCGCGCTTCATGATCATAAGACTTAGCCTATTTGAACGTTCCCACTTACCCCAATAAACCTCATCCTCTTGAGTACTATCCTCATTGAGTTCATCGGGTTTGGGCATTCTCAAGGCTAAATCTATATCCATGCAGCCTAAGAGAATCATCATATTCTCTTTCCAGTCCTTAAAATTAGTTCCATTTAACATAGGGACATTATTGATGTTGGCAGATATAGAAGTAGTTGATATAAAAGCTGAATAGAGAACAAAATAAAATGAATCAAATAAACCATCATGTTCACATAAAATAAGCAATTAAACACATAATCTTTTAAATTTAAAAAACAAATTATGACATTTCAAGATACCTAGCACAACATTAATATCAAGTCTTTGGACAGTAATATTAACTGTAAGTGGTACTCTTGTTGTAGTGATCAAACATTGATAATAAGTTATGTCAAATAATGAATCTATCTTTGGATTGATTTATTATTCACATTAAGTTACCTTTATAATCATCACATATTTATCACCACAGGTATGTATGCAATTTGACCAAATATTAACTTTCCTTTGGGCCAGTCAATACCCGCATGAATCACATACACACAAATATCTAACACCCCGAACAGACTAATCTACACGAAAGATGTCACTTTGGTGATTTTCCGCTTTAATTAGCCTATTTAAAATGCTAGATCAATAACTTAAATATTAATATCATAAAATGCTTTTAAATAATAATAATAATAGTAATAAAAAAATCAAATTCAAATTTAAATTCACAGTTTTGATCAATAATTATATACTAAATACAATAACTGTGCCAAACCAAGAAAAAATTTATTTAATACAAAAATTAAATTAAAACTTAATATATTATTATAAGAACATGATAAATATTGCAGCAACAAGGGATAAAGGCGTTTTATACTCATATACATATATATATATTTGAAACTTTAACAGAATCATCACCTACTATTCCCAGAAAAAATTTCTAAGATAAATCAATGGGAAAGGTAATACTTTTGACTTCAAAAACAATTTTTTCTGCACCTCTCTTCTTAACCAATGAATGTATCTATGTATACTCTTATAGAAAAAATAGCTAAAAGCACAGAAAGTAGGAAAATTTCCAAATGTATTTATGTATATTTTATATTAATACAATAGATTTCTATTGACTTTATCAAAATGATCCACTGAATCCATTGACAAATATATATATATATTAAATTAATAACTCAAAGAATTAATCAAGAAGTACCACTTGTTAATATCATAAAATGAAAACCCTAATTTATATATACTGGAATCTTCTGATTAAAACAATGAGTAGAAAATTAATAGCGGAAGCATACCTGAATCCATTGAAGGAGAAACCTTACAAGAAGAGAACCCTTTGAGATGGTCTTCCAATTCTAGCCACTAGATTCTGTGTCAACTTCTCTGTGAGAGGATTTTCAGAAATTGGAATGAGTAATGGTAGAATGGGGACCATAACCCTATTTATAAACCGCTAGGGCAGTTCACAATAACCGCTAGAGCAGTTTTAATTTTATCACAATTATATTTCCGCCCCTCATAGAAATAATAATTATCTAATGGTATCTACACAATAATCTCATGACAATTATACCCTTAAGCCAATTAATCAATTATTAATTAGATCACTATATTTAGGCTTAAGTAAATGATAGCACACACATTTTAATTATTTACATGTGTGGCCCAAATTATAGATTAATTACAAAAATTATTCTAACAGTTTAACCTTATTCAAATTTATATGAATCCATGGCCACACAATCCGGGTAGTCAAACTCTGTTATTTATGTAATATTGGTTGGAATGAGCTCGGGTTGGTCGAACTCTGTTTTTTTTATAACTCTATTTTTTTTTGTCTCCATTATGTGGAATGATTTCCTTAACTTTGTGTAAAAACAACGAGTCTTCATAGGATCAGAACTCTGTATTTTTATTTATTTTTTTAAATTCTTGGCGGTTAGTATAAAGAAGGCGGATACCTAATCAAAGATTGGACTTGTGGCCATCAGTCATCACACCACGGATCCGCCCCTCATCCACATGAACATAAAATTCGATAATGGACTGTAGGTTTTTCCACATTAGATAAAATATCCTTATGTATTTTTCAAATCATAAAGTTTAATCTACATTGTTGTTTGCTATGATCTTTCAGCTGAAGAGAGAGGCCATCCAGTGCAAAAGAATTCGAGATGCATACAATTAATTAAGGGGTACGTATGGAGAGACTAAATGTTCAGGCGAGATGTCTATGGAGTGGTAGTCTGAATCTAAAGAGTTCTCTCTTTGAATCTTTTAGCCTTTATTAGGTCACCAAACCTCATCGCCGCCGAGTGATCCTTCTTTTAAACATCCTCATCACCGAATCGTAAAGTATCTATGGTCATAGAACATAGGCAAGGCTTCAATCTGTCTCTGAAGTGCCCTGATCCATCAGGTAAGTAAGCAAGCAGTAAAAGTATTAGCCTTACGCGGTTGTGTCGTAGAGTAAAATACTATTAAGGTTGGCACTTTTCTTTACCTCCTCCAAGGCAACTGGCAATATAAGCTTAGGCAAGCAGGCGAGGTATTCGAGATCCTATTCATGGCTATGTACCAATAATCAATGAGCGAGCAAGCCATATTAATAAGTTTAGATGATACATAATTCTGTAAATTATATATATTTATGGCAAAAGCTGGATTGGATTGTCTTCATATGCTTGGACTTTTGCAATCTTCTCCCGCGCACCAATGTACTAATTAATCCTTCTGAATTTTCAATCGATAGCAATTCGGTTTAATATGAACTCATGCAATTGTATTTTGAAGCAAAATATATTTTGATATTTTTTATATAAAAATTTTCATTTTTGAAGCAAGCTATTGTGAAAATTTTGATCACAAAAACCAAATCAAAATTTTCATAGCCATGAAAGTCTCAGCCGTGTTCGTGCTTAAATTTTGTGCAGAAAGTGGAGATAAACCAGAAGCTTGTGGAAGCCGGAGTTATCGGATGTGTTGTTGACAATTTCAATCTTCGTAAACAATTGATTGTACTCTACAGCGATAAAGAGATAAGCCTAGGCATTGAAGTGTCTCCCATTGAATTGCAACAAAAACCTAATCATTTTCAATACTATTAGAGTCCTGAATATTTCAAGTTCCTGGCAACATTAAATCCTATTTCATCATTCTGTTTCCAATTATTATTTTTTATTTGGTGAATTTTGAGATTCTTATTATTAAGCTTTCATAAATCTATAATTATTTGGTGAATTTGAGATTCTTATTAGTAAGCTTTTCATAAATCTAGGTTATGACGGATTCTGATGCTCTAGCATATCAGATTTAGAAATGTGTTGTGTGAGTTGTAGTTCATTTTATGGTTGTAGAAATGCACTGTAGGGATTATGCAACCATTAAATGTGTGCAGATAAATTCATACGGCTTTTACTGAATGGTATAAAAAAAGTATGCTTTTGTAATGGTTCTTAACTATATGATGATAAAATAGACACTCCTTTCAAAATGAGTTAGCACGATATGGTTGATGCCAATAAATATATATATATATATATATATATATTCTTGCATATATTATCAAATAGCTACAGGAAAAAATAATAAGTTAACATATACATAAATAATTAGATAGTGGCTTAGTTTCAAGTTATTTTTATTATATTTATTTTTGTTTTTTCTGCATTTTCTTTCTAAATTGTTTGGGGTTGTGAGTTTACTTTATTTGAAATTTAAATTTTAAATATTATAGGTCTTTCTTTAGTTTTAACCAAATACAACATTAATGTTACCTTATTTTGATTTACTTTTAACTTTATATGAAAACATAAAATATAACATTCAATTCATCAAAATAAAATTTATTTTCCAATTTATTTATTTAATCTGTTATTAAATACAAAATTCAAATTAAGTGTAATTTAATTACTATTTAACTTGAAGTTTTTTAAAATTATATTCATTGAAATTACAAGTGCCACTACCATAGACTGTATCTTACACATACTGTGTACTCGCTTTTAAAAGAACATATAATAATATGACGACGACATGTCCTTAAAAACAACTTCTCGTTGAATATCCGAACATGCATGTTTGTTTTTTTATAAAATATAAAAGGTGAAATTACAGTAGCAAGTTTGCACTGTAATCTCTTTGAAATCGGTATTACACGCTTGAAGATATCTTAAATTAATATGTTTAGATTAATTTGTTTTCAAAACTATCTTTTTATAATTTTTATATTTAAAACAATATTTAATAATTATTTAATACTATATGAATTATTTAATACATTGTTTAATTATTACCACTTCCAATGCAAGAGAAAATTATCATACATCAACCCTCAAGCATAATTAAATAATCTGTTCCTTCACCCTCTAATCTTAAAGATTCAGTTCGGTGTGTTACCAGATTGAACATTATGGATGGAGATTATGTATGGATTAGCGGATTTATCCCATGAGGATAAGCATTCGAGGAATTTGTCCTGTGAGGAACGCAAGGAATTTGTCTTTTGAAGATCCACACCAACATACATCTTTTATCTTTCATGCACACCTTAATTTAACACCAGGGGTGCCACTTGCTTGGTTCCTGCTTCCACTTGGTAGTTCGACCCTCATTCGTTTACACTCTGCTCATCACCAGTTCATTTCGCTTGGCTCCTCTAAGCGTCAATGGTAAAAATCATTGGAGAAGTATTCTTTGAAATCATTGTTTGGGATTTTGTTAAGTTACTCCTGCTGGGTAAGGTTAAAGTTTACCAATTTCATTTCGTATTATTCATTGTTTACCTATTTATTGCAATTGTTTTCTGTTAAAGTTTATGTTTAATTAATTTTTGAATTTTTATTTTACTGGTTTGATTATTCTGATTTTATTTACATATACACATTTTTTATTTTTTGAAAAATAATATATTTTTAAGTAAGTTTATTATTTTCTATTTATTTTTTAAAATATATTAAAATAATATCAAAATAATATTGAATATTAATTTTTCATTTAAATTTTTTAAAAAATTATTTCTTATTTTTAAGTGTAAAATATAAATATACAAAACTTTAAACTTATAATCTTATGTACAAAATATTAATAACCTTACTATAATATTATTAAGGTTTTTTATATATTTCAATTTTTTTATTTATGTAAAGGTATACTTAAATATTAAAGTTATCTTAAAGTTTTAAGATTATATGTAATAGAAATATGTAAAGGTATAACAAGTAATATAATATATATTTTTTAAAATTAAAGTAATTTTTTAACTATTACAAATTCTCAATAACATTGTAAAAATATTAATTTCAAATGAATAATTTTAAATTATATACATTTAAAAAAGATATTATAAATATAATTTTTCAAATTTTTTATTGAGGAAGATTCTAATATCACATAATTAAACTATAGTTACATTCTCAAATCATAATAAACTATAATTATATTATTACTTATTATTATTAATTATTACTACTTATTATTAATATTTTATGATATTATTTTGAAATAACATTAATGGTATAGTTATTAAAAAAATTAAATGTAATATTAATTTTTTACTAAAATTATTATTAATAGTTAATAATCAAAGCCATAATATTAATTAGGCAATAACCATATTAATTACATAACCTTTTACAATAATTAAAAAAAACCTCAAACATAACATAACCTTATCAATTGAATATTAATGTTAACATTAAGAATTTGTAGACATCAACATTGGCATATCATCAAAGTCAACTTGAAGTCAACCATGGTCATCCAAAGTCAACCAAGGACAAACAAAGTCAACCATAGTGAAACATAATAAAATAAAGTCAACCAAAGTCAACCATGTTCAACAAAAAGTCAAGCATGGTCAACGAAAAGTCGACCATGGTCAACCATAGGCAACGAAAAGTTAACCATGGACAACCAAAGTCAATCATGCTCAACCATAGCCAAACATGGTCTACCAAAGTCAACCAAAAGTCAACCATCATTAAACAAAGTAAACAATTTCCAACCATGTTCAACTAAAAAGTCAACGAAAATTATTATTATTATTATTATTATTAAAAATGAACAATTCTTCCTGGTAAGTCGACCGTCAACTAGCAAGCTATATTAATAATTAATATGGCTTATCGGCGTATATCAACCATGGCCACACATTTAAATGTGGTTGATATACGTCGATGGGCGTATATAAGCCATATTAATTATTAATATAGCTTGCTAGTCATGAGATTATTGTTCTATTCATTCCAAAAAAGACTAGACTCAAAAACTATAATAACTCAAATAAAATATATATAACAAACCCATATTTAGACAATTTAAAATTTTCTAATTAATCTTAACACAATAAGATTATATTTTAATACTCAATAATCATAATAATAAATAAATATAGATTAAAAATATACAATACCTTAATTAAGTATGAATAAACCCCAAATAACTCAAACACACTTTAACCATATATAAATAATACCTTAATTATGTATGAATAAACCCCAAATAACTCAAACACACTTTAACCATATATAAATAAAACTATAATATATGATAATAAATTCCAATTAATAAGAAAGTCAAATTAAACCCTAATTACATATTAATAAATCATAATATATCCTAAATATAAATTAAGAAATACTAAATAATTCAAAACACTAATTCAATATTAATTATATATTAACAAATCTTCATTAACATAATTTAATTTGGTTTAAATTGAGAAAAAAACAATAATTCTTTTTATAAATAGTTGAATTAACCTAAATAAATTTTAACAAAAAAAAAATTATTTATTTATAATTTTTATAAATTTAAATAATATTATAACTAGCACAACCACTTAACTTGTGATTGGTGAACATCGATAGATCAGAAGTCAAGTACCACAAACAAGTTACATATTCTCTATAGGAGGTTGCACCAATTGTAAGTTATCTAAGCATAGCTACCAAGTTATTTTATATATATATATAATTGTTTATTTTGAATTTGGAACAACTATGATAAAATCAATTTGGATAATACACTTATCTCATCCTCTTGAAATCTAAGAAAAACATAAGCTCTAGTCCACCCCAAATCTCAAATAAAAACACCTATTATTATAACATAACTTCCCAATATTACACAATATCCCAATGAGATATATCCTAAAGTTTTGAATTTGAAACCTATATTTATCTCAACCATTTAAAATTTTAAAAAATGTAAAACTTAAATATACATTCAAATGTATAAAAATATTAAAGTATTAAGAGTAAGCTAAACTCTAGACCGTTTGCATCAAGAATCCGGCGATTTTTCCGGCGAAAATCCGGCTGATATTGCTTAAATGACAGTTTTGGGTTGCTAGAATTGCATAATCGAAGTGCCCCAGGCAATTTCCCCTTCGCCGAATTCAGATGAAAATCACCAGTAAAGATGCAAACGGTCTAAAGTTTAGCCCATTCCTTATTATTATCCCAATACTTATTCATCTCATATTAAAGTCAATTTATATTAATATTTATAAATTTAAAAGCTCATAAGACAATTTACGCAGAGTAAATCGTTAAAAAAAAAAATATGCTATCTAATTGAAAAAGATTTATGATATGATATGAGCAAATTAAAATAATATATATTTGTGGGCTAAGAATTGAAAAAGATTTATGATATGATATGAGCAAATTAAAATAATATATATTTGTGGGGTAAGAATTAAAGCAGAGTTGAACATAAGTATGCTAGATCTGCATACTGGTCAATTCCTACAACAGAAATACACAAATATAAGAAGGCTGAGAATGCCGTCGACACCCAAATCAAACTACAACACACAGAAAATGACCAAACAGGAGTGTTGGAAAACAATGGAAAGTGACAGTGCTGGATTACTGAAATGCTGTGCCATATGTAGCAGAACTTTCTGGTGTGTGCCTCCACCTTAAACACTGGATAGGTTTAACCAGCTCTTGCAATTATAGACAGAACAGTAGGCCTGCAAGCAAGTTAGGACCAACAGTATCGATGCAGCTACCACAGATAGGAATTTCCACGACCCGAATATATATATGCTTGTTCACCATCTCCACCACGCCAACATTCCATTTTCTATAATAATATCTGTTTAAGTCCTTTATAACTTTCTCCAGATATGCAACATTTGTCCCACGAATGCACTTACCCATGCTGTTCCAGAGGCTTGCAACCTCTCCGTCACTTTTCAGTTGGTTGGAAATAATTCCGCTCTCACTCAATAATCTCACATCATTTTCGCAGTTGATCAACCCGTTCATGAAATCGGTGTATCGTCTAAAAACAAGCGTACCAGGTGCTGCAGAAGCTTCGAATGCGACCAGATTTCTCAGGATTACCTCTGTGTTGCAGTCCAACATTAGTTTGGGGAGGTAAAGCGTGGCAGATTTCTCGTCAAACTGTATTGTTGTGAGGTCGCCATCGCTAGTAGGAGAGAATTTGACTCCCGCAAAATATAAATCGGCCACGGAAGGAATATTCAATTCGGCTCGAGAGGGCGGTATGATCTTAACGGAGGATTCTTCTTCACTTTCGATGGCATCTTTATTGACAAGAGAAAGAAGACGTAAGGGCAGCCCCATCACAATTTGCACAGGCCTCTGGTTCACCGCTCGCCGAGGCAACTCCTTGAGAAATCGAATGGGTCGAACATTAATAGCGGAGAGAGTTTTCCATAGCAGATTGGAGGCTTCTGTAACGGTTGACATGTTCACTGTATCAGACGCGTCATCTCCTTCTTCCGGCATTGGAGTTTGAATGTCGAAATCAGGTACGATAAAGTTGTGCAACGCCTCCAGCACATGCGCCCCTATCTCGTTTATATTGAGCTCCGAATCGTCCGGCAACGTGAAGCTGAAAGGCGATAATTTATTGCACACAAACCTTACCAGGCTGTAGAGCCTCTCCTCTGCCTCGGCCTTAGTACCATTCTGCAACTCCAAAAGCTTTCGCAATAGAAAGAGCGGCACTTGATTTTCCAGCAACATGACATCCCTCAACACAGAGTTGTGGGCAGCGCTGGTGCCGGTAGAATGTAAGACTCGTCCTAGCTGCTTTACGTCCGCGTCCGAGCTTTGGTGGGCGTGCATTGTGACATAAAACTGCAAACACTCGAGAAGGAAGACAGAGTCCAGAGCCATCAGCCACGCCAACGTTTCTTTCTTATATCGATGAACTTATGAGCACTGTAGGTTTCCTGGTTTGTTCCCCAAATTTGGCTCGGCACATTAAGTAGTGAACACGCTACGACATACATATAAATAAAATACAAATGACTGATTCATCGCTGTACCTGTAACTGTAAGCTTTTTTCAAAAGATAGCGATGATCCTTATCGAAGATTTTATAAAAAAAACAAAAATACCATTACATTGAAAATATCATCATAATTTTTTAGAAATAGGTGATTCTAAATTATAAAATTAAGTTAAAAATATTACTCTACTCTATATCAAAGCACGAGTATATTTTTCATTTTATAAGTTGTAATTTTCAACAAAATTTTTGGAAAATTAATTAAAAATGTTTTTAATTTTTTTAAATAAAATTTTAAAATTTATTTTTTAAATTTTCTGATGGGTTAAAGAAATGTACCGGACTTAAATTTATTAAAGTATGGCTTTATTTCAGAAACAAAAAAAATTAATACTGAATCTTGTAAAATTATCATGTGGTAAAATCTTGTGATTTTTTTGCGGTTTTTTATATTTCAATTTTTATATTTTTATAATGACAAGTATTTATTAATAACTTCTATTAGAAGACAAAAATTATTGATTATTTATTAATTTAATTTATTATACTTATCTAAGGCCAGATTTATTGTAATAAGTTAGTTTTGTTTTTTCATTAATAAGTTAAATTTGAAATTTGTTTTTAATGTTTAACATTAGAAATAAAATAATATAAATTTGTAATTATATTAAAAAAACAATATATATGATTGCTGAACAAGATCCTAATTAGATCATTTTAGATGCTATTCTCAGGAAGTGAGAATTAAAATAAAAAATAAAAAATATCATTTTCATGCGATAATGAAGTTTTATTAAAAAAAAAATAATTCAAAAATAATGTTTTTATTAAAGAATTTAATTTTCAATTAAAAGATATGTTTTTATTGAGTAGTTTAATTTCCAATTAAAAGATAACAATAGACTCATTTACTCTTGTTTTTGTTGATCACGTGTTTTGAAAATTGACAATGGAACAAAACAACCTACTAATAGTGACACATATATTTCAAAATTAACATGTGCCAACATTATGCATCTAAGTACATTAAGTGATAAACTTAATAAACAAACAAAACATGGAACCTAGAATGTTTTCCAAAGGTTAATGTTATGCCACATGTAATGCAACATACAAAATTTTGCAAAGTTAACATGTTACATCAATGGTATAATTGAAATTGTGACATTTTAATTTTCAATTAAAAGATATTTTTTATCAAGGAGTTTAATTTCCTATTAAAAGATAACAATAGATTCATTTACCCATGTTTTTGGTTGATCATGTAGTCTCAAATCAAGGGTGAAATAAAACAACCTACTAAGAGTGACATAGACAATTCAAAAGTAAAATGTGTTAGCATTATACATTTGAAGTACATTAAGTGATAAACTTAGGAAACAAACAAAACATGGAACCTAGAATCATTTCCATAGGTTAATGTCAAGCCACATGTAATACAACATACCAAATTTTTCAAAGTTAACATGTTGCATCAATGGTGTAATGGAAATACATCAATGGTGTAATAGAAATGCATCAATGGTGTAATGAAAATTGTGACATTTTATTCCAAAGGACTTGAGTTAAAAGGATAGACAAATATAATATTACTTTTGTAGAGGGGATTCATTAAAAAAACACATTGCAATCAAGATTGTACTATGATGTTCTCTCCTTCCTTTGTCAAAAGAAATTTAATAAGATTTTTTTTCCAAGGTATGGACTCTTTTGGATTCCTCAATTATTATTGCACGTGAACTTACACATACGGTTGCAACACATACGGTTGCAACAAATCTTTCACGGAAGTGGAGTTTTCTATGTATTATCCACAATGCACTTTGATAAGAATTTGATAAAATAAATTTATTTTATTTTGCTTCATTCATAGTTGGGTTCAATTTAATTCTCAATATGTTTTAGTGGGCGAGAGTCAAAATTTGTACCAACTAGTTCATAGTTCGTGCTTTCTTCTTTGGGCCATTCACTTTCCCTTGGCTATAAATGGATAAGAAGAAACTACTTTCAACTTCAAACTTGTTTAGAAGCTTCCTTTCTCATGAGTAAAATTAATTGTTTCTACCAATTACTACTGAGACTACAATAATAACAAAATGTTACTAAATTTTAACATATATCCAATAAATCATTAAAAAAAAAAAGTGAATAGATACATGGAAATATTTTAGCATTAAGACCTATAAATTGTAACTTGGAAGTATTCGAAGTGTATAAAGTGGGATTGGGAGCCTCTCACAACAAAACCTTGTTTCCATGCATTTGTTAGTCGCAAGTGATGACCCGGCTCATTATCAAAATAACAAAAACAATTTCATGTTTAAGAAAAAACACAAAGAGTTTCATTTGTTTTTAGATTGTTATCAAATTTATAAAAAAATTGAAAATAACATCTTACCAAAATTAGTAGCTCCAAGTCCATGGGAGCCAGAGGAGAGCACTTTTAAACTATCTAGAGGAATGGGTATCTAGATTCAGTAGGTGCTTCTAACTTCTGATGCCCATAACCAAAAAGAAAGCGTGTATGAAATTCCATCGGTGATGCTTGGTAAATTTGGTAGATGATAAATTGTTGATGCTTGGTAAATTCAATAGATAATAAATCGTTGATGCTTGGCAGGTGTTTGAGTTAATTCCTTTATTAGCATAGTTTAAAACCGGCTTCTTCTTGTAAAATGGTACCCACCTCTCTCTAGGAGTTGCTGAAAACCAACTTTTCCTCTGAAGGATGGGCACGAAGGCCGGGAAAAGGTGCTAAAAGGAAGGACATGACCCCGTATTGGGATAACTCTATGAGAATATAAGAAAGAAAGAAGAAATGGAATGAAAGCAAATCCATCCATGTTGAAGGAAAACTCACCCACATACTCTTCAATCAAATGGGAAAGTTGAAACTCAAGTGGGAAAGTTCCAATTTTTTGTACATATGTAATAACAACCACCTACTACATACCACTTATCTAAGCATACCCATATCTTAACAATCCTATTAATAAAAATTAATGACGGTTTGAAAAAATAATTAACCGTAAAAAATATGTTCTAGCAAATTGTTTGCCCGTTCTTTGAGACAGTTTGTTACAAATTTTAACAGTATTTTTATGGGTAAAATGCCTCATGACATGCATATGCCCGTAAAATTCCAACCATGCTAAGTAGTTTACTGCGACATCAACAAAAATTGCGAAAGCCCGTCATCATTTTCTATAATACGAAAATCATGAAATGTTACATCATGACAAGAAATGCGAAAGCCTGACATAATTTTATATCATAGGGAAATTATGAAATGTTACATTAGTCATGTCATGTGTTAGTTGGAATTGGGGCCCATATTTCAACGTTTAGCCTCAATTTTTATTACCAAACATGAGATCCAATGTGGTTAAAAACACATATATTTTGGGTTAAAAACACCTTTTTTTAAGCCAACTTTTTTTTTTTGAATGTATGATCGTATGATAGGTTTAATTTTTTTTTCACTCAGTAAAATGAATATACTTTATTAAGAAGTATATAATAGAAAGTATACAAAACGCCTCCAACCCGAGAGAAAAACAACAAAAGAGTCATCCCACCGGACAAGAACCAACGCCCAAACCATTGAACAAAGATCCCCAAAAACATAGGAGCAAATACCACAATCCAAAAATATAAATGCTTTCCCCATCCGGAAAGAAGAAAATAGCACATTACAGAAAGATTAAAAAGGACCTAATTAAGAAGACCAAGACCACTAGCCATCCCAAACTGGAAGAAAAAACCATGGGTTAATACAAGTCGAATCTAGCAGCTTGCCGAAGAAGGTCATCAGACCAAAACTCAAAAAAAATTATACCTTCAACCAAAAGCAAGGCCTGCTTCGAGAGAAAATCTGCAAGCCCATTCCCATCATGTGGGATATGAAGAAACTGGATACCCTGGAAATGTTGTTGCAGAATCCTGATCTTATCCATCCAAGGAGTAAGTGTAATGACATCGATAATCCCAATTCGATTAATCCCGTTAATAATGAATTTTGAATCACCCACAATGTGTCGCAGCTCCAGATTTCTGATATTTGCAAAATGAAGGATAATCCAAAGAGCACAAAATTCACTTTTGGTATTTCTCCTCGGGGAAAAATTCATCCAAATATTAAAAATGTTGGTTGTGGAGTCTGATCTCCAGATTCAGCGATATTATTATTCAGCCGTGTCCATACCCCAGGTTTGGTTATGATCCCGGCACGACCCTAAGGGGGTTCGGGGGAGTGTCCACACCCCCAACTGGGGGGCGCGGGGGTTCGGGGGCAGCGCCCTCGAAAAAGGGGGTTTGGGGGCAGAGCCCCCGAGAAAATGGGGGTTTGGGGGTGTAGCCCCCGAGAGAAAAATTTTGGGGCTGTTTTTCGCCAGCTGTTTTGCGGGCCCATGGTTTTGAGTAACCCTTCGTATTTTCCCATTGTATTTCCCTTATAAAAGAAAGACAATGTAATACAGCTAGGGTTAATGATGTATTAGGTTTTATGCATTTTAAAGATCTCTGAGATCTGAAGAGAGATTGTGTGAGACAGTGAAGAGGAAGTGCAGTGGTTGTGCTACAGGTTGTATCCCTTCACTTTGTTGGACGGAATAATAATAAGGACTGGCAACTTCAGTGTGGACGTAGCCCAAGTTGGGGTGAACCACGATATATCTATGTCTTTCTTGTAATGTGTGTGTGATTATATTTGCATTTATTTTTATTGTTATTGCTCTGCGATCCTGTTTTTCTAACAATTAGTATCAGAGTTGAAGGTCTATTTGGCAGATAAACCCGCAGGAAGCTAGGGTTGCAGGTTCGAGTGGGAGCAATTTTGAAAGAAGAAAAGTTTAAGGTCAAGAATTTTAACGACCAAAAATTTCAGCTATGGAAGATGCAAATGGAGGACTATCTATACCAGAAGGATCTATTCCTACCATTGAAAGGAAGAGCAAAGCAATCGACAACCATGAAGGATGAAGAATGGGAGGTTATTGACAGAAAGGCTCTGGGAAAAATGCGGTTGAGCCTGGCTTCGTCGGTGGATTTCAATATCTCAAAAGAAACAACAACGGAGGGTTTGATGAGCGAACTGGGTAAGCTGTATGAAAAACCCTCGGCATCCAACAAGGTATTTCTAATGAAGTGTTTATTTAATATGAAGATGTCTAAAGGTGGATCTGTTACTGATCATTTAAATGAGTTTAATACGGTTACAAATCAACTAAGTTCTGTAAGTGTGAACTTTGATGATGAGGTTAGGGCTCTTCTAATCTTGTGTTCATTGCCAGAAAGATGGAATAGCTTGGTCATGGTTGTAAGTAACTTTGTCTCTTGTTCAAACACCTTGAAATTTGATGATGTTATTGGTGTTATTCTTGGCGAGGAAATGTGAAGAAAAAGCATAGATGAGACATCAGGTAATGCATTGACCATGGAGAGCAAGTAAAGACAAAAGGAGAGACGAAAGAGCCAAGGTAATCGTAGCAAGTCTAAAACGGGCAGATCCAAGTCCAGACTGGGAAAGATAGAGTGCTAGAACTATGGAAAGAAAGGGCATCTGAAGAAAGACTGCAGATCTATAAAGAAGAAAGGAGATGCACAGAAGGAAACTACCCAGGAAGCAAATGTAGTAGGTGATGTGTTACAAGATGCTTTGATTCTTGCATTAGATAATACTAGTGATTATTGGGTAGTAGATTCAGAAGCTTCATGTCATGCTACACCCCATATGAAATACTTTCATGAGTATGTTCCTGGAGATTTTGGACATGTTTTATTGGGTGATGATGAGCCATGTAAAATTGTTGGAATGGGTAAGGTATGGATAAAAGTTAAGAATGGAACTAACTGGTTGTTGAAATATGTTAGACATATTCCTGCTATGAAAAGAAATCTGATCTCAACAGGGAAGTTGGGAGATGGCGGCTTTCTATCTACATTTGGAGAAAAGTGGTGGAAGATCACTAAAAGATCAATGGTGATAGCAAAAGGAGATAGGATAGGTACGTTGTATTTATGTCCTCATAATACTGACCATTCTATCTCTTTAGCTTCCACAGGAACAGATACAACATTGTGGCATCATAGGCTTGGCCACATGAGTGAGAAGGGGATGCAGATTCTCCACTCAAGGAAGTTGCTGCCAGATTTGAAGCATGTAAGTTTGGAATTCTGTTAAAACTGTGTTTATGGAAAACATAAGAGAGTCAGATTTCTCAGGGTTGGGAAACAGAAGAAGAATGAAAAGTTAGAGCTAGTGTATACAGATGTATGGGGACCGTCTCATGTACAATATCTTGGTGGCTCTCATTATTATGTTACATTTATTGATGATGAAACTAGGAAAACTTGGGTTTATTGCATTAAACAAAAATATGATTCGTTTTCTACTTTTAAGAAGTGGAAAGCTTTGGTTGAGAATGAGACAGGGAAAAGGTTGAAGTGTCTCAGATCTGATAATGGAGGTGAGTACTGCGGCAAGGAGTTTGATAGTTATTGTTCATACCATGGGATTCATAGAGAGAAGACAGTCCCAGGAACACCACAAGAAAATGGTGTGTTAGAAAGGATGAACAGAACGATCATGGAGCGTGCAAGGTGTATGAGACTGCATGCAGGGTTGCCCTTACAGTTTTGGGCGGATACTATAAATATTGGTGTTTATTTAATAAAAAGAGGACCTTCAAGTGCTTTGGATGGTGGTATTCCAGAGGAGGCATGGACAGATAAAAAGGTAAACTACTCATTTCTGAGAACGTTTGGTTGTGAAGCATTTGTGCATATTGATAAAGAAAATAGAACAAGGATTGAAGCTAAATCCAAGAAATGTACCTTTATTGGATATGGGGTTGATGATTTTGGTTATCGTTTATGGGATTATGAAAATCAAAAAATCATTAGAAGTAGAGATGTCATATTCAATGAAAAGTTCAGGTATAAAGATCAGTTGCAGGGAAAGAAACAGGAAAAGGAAAACACGGAGTACACAGTACTTGATGAAATTACAGAAAATGAAGTTCCAAAGGTGCCAAAAAATCAAGAACAGCAGCAAGTGCCTGAAACTCCTACAACTTTAAGAAGATCTACCAGGTTAAGTAGACTCCTTGAACGATACTTTCCTTCAATGTATTATTTGTTGATGACTGATGCTGGTGAACCAAAATGTTATGAAGAAGCAATGCAGGTGGAAACTAGACAGAAGTGGGAGCAAGGCATGAATGAGGAGATGGACTCATTGGTAGGAAACTAGACTTGGGATCTGGTTCATTTTCCTGCTGGTAAAAGAGCATTGCAGAACAAATGGATTTACAGGTTGAAGGAAGAAGAAGGAGGCAAGAAACGGTACAAGGCCAGACTTGTTGTAAAGGGGTTTGCACAGAAGAAAGGTATAGATTTTGATGAAATATTTTCTGTTGTTGTTAAGATGACTTCAATTAGGACTATCTTAAGTCTAGTGGAGGTAGAAGATTTGCATCTTGAACAGTTAGATGTAAAAATAGCCTTTCTCCATGGGGATTTGGAGGAAGAGATATATATCCAGCAACCACAAGGGTATGAGGTCAAAGGTAAGTTGAATTTGGTGTGCAGGTTGAAAAAGAGCTTGTATGGTCTGAAGCAAGCTCTAAGGTAGTGGTATTTAAAATTTGACAGGTTTATGACAGAACAAGGTTATAATAGATGTCATTCTGACCACTGTGTTTATTTCAAGAAGCTAGACAATAAAAGATATATTATCTTGTTATTGTATGTGGATGACATGTTTGTTGCAGGGTCTAACATGCAAGATATAAATGTACTAAAAAAGAAGCTAGCTAATTCATTTGCGATGAAGGATTTGGGTGCTGCAAAGCAAATCCTTGGTATGAGAATAACGAGAGACAGGAAAAATCACAAATTGACATTGTCTCAGAGTGAGTACATACAAAAGGTGTTGGAGAGGTTCAGAATGCAGAATGCAAAACCAGTAAGTACACCTTTGGCCAGCCATTTTAGTCTAAGTAAAGAAATGTGTCCCAAGACACAGGAAGAGACTGATTACATGTCCAAGATTCCCTATCAATCAGCAGTTGGCAGCTTGATGTATGCTATGGTGTGTACAAGACCATATATTGCACATGCAGTGGGAGTTTTGAGTAGATATATGAATAATCCAGGTAAAGAACATTGGAAGGCAGTACAGTGGATTCTCGGGTATTTGAGAGGTACTACCACTCGGGCATTATGTTTTGGAGGTTCAGACACTGTTCTACAGGGATATGTTGATGCAGATATGACAGGTGACAATGATAGCAGCAGGAGCACCACAGGGTATGTGTTTACTGTAGGTGGAACAACAGTAAGCTGGATTTCGAAACTACAGAAGGTTGTTGCAATTTCAACAATGGAAGTAGAGTACGTTGCTCTTACAAAGGCTAGTAAAGAGATGATTTGGTTGCAGATGTTTATGGAGGAAGTGGGTAAGAAGCAGAAGGATCACAGGTTGTATAGTGACATCCAGAGTGCCATTCATCTTGCAAAGAACTCAACATTCCATTCCAGGACTAAACATATACAACTCAAGTACCATTTCATACGCTCTATTCTGGAAGATGAACTGTTGAAGCTGGAAAAGATACATAGTATCCAGAATCCTGTAGACATGTTCACAAAGGTAGTGACTAGAGAGAAACTGAGTTCCTGCTCGGTTTCAGTTGGCCTTCTAGCATTAAGGTGAAGATAAGAAAGTTTCCAAGTCCAAGTCTGGCAAGTGCAGCAGTGGTGGAGTTGTTGTGATCAGTCTCCAAGTGGGAGATTGTTGGTTGTGGAGTTTGATCTCCAGATTCAGAGATATTATTATTCAGCCGTGTTCATACCCTAGGTTTGGTTATGATCCTGGCACGACCCTAATGGGGTTCGAGGGAGTGTCCACGCCCTTGGTTGGGGGGTGCGGGGGCCAGCATGCCCCCGTCAGGGGTTTAGGGGCAGCGCCCCTGAAAAAGGGGGTTTGGGGGCAATGCCCCCGAGAGAAAAATTTTTGGGGCTGTTTTGCGGGCCCATGGTTTTGGGTAACCCGTGGTATTTTCCCATTGTATTTCCCTTATAAAAGAAAGACATTGTAATATGGCTAGGGTTAATGATGTATTAGGTTTTATGCATTGTAAATATCTCTGAGATCTGAAGAGAGACTGTGTGAGACAGTGAAGAGGAAGTGCAGCGGTTGTGCTGCAAGTTGTATCCCTTCATTTTGTTGGACGGAATAATAATAAGGACTGGCAACTTCAGTGTGGACGTAGCCCAAGTTGGTGTGAACCACGATATATCTGTGTCTCTCTTGTAATGTGTGTATGATTATATTTGCATTTCTATTTATTGTTATTGCTCTGCGATCCTGTTTTTCTAACAAAAAAAACATCTGTAGTTTAAAACTATGACCCCACCCACACCACAAAGAAGTCCTGAATTCTGAAAAGCCCCATCAAATTTACCAAATGACCTGGTAAGTTTAATAGGAATGGACCTGCAAATAGGAATAGGGTTATCATTATTTTCCGCCCCATTTCCCCAAACTTCAAAGTGAGCCACAATTGCTTTCCTTTCCACCCACATCAGCTGGAGACATTTGTCTTCGAAGATAGCCATATTTCTCTCCTTACATGTTTACCATAAGACAATGCAAGCCAACGCTGCAACACTGCGATTGATTTTATACCAATTTTGCATACCTTGCACCAGATAAATATCTGTCCAGGAAGGAATACTGGCAAAGGAGAGATGAACCACCTCCCAAACATAAACGTTGAAAACAAATTTGAAAAATAAATGCTGATCCGATTCAACCACTTGTTTCCATAAAATACATATAATGGGCCCAATGAAACCTCGTTTCAGCAAATTATCCCAGAATAATATCTTGTCGTCCAGTGCTAACCACATAAAAATCTTAATCTTCAATGGAATGTTCCACCTCCATATAATTGCATGTCACCAACAAGATAAATCCATATCCCGGAAAAATGTCTCATAGGCCAGCCGAGCTATCAGCGCCCCTGTGGAGGTATTCTGTGACCAATTAAGCTTGTCAACACCACTGGATAGGTGGATGATTCCCCTTTGCAAATCACGTACATATATCTGGACCATTCCGCATCCAAGGAACCCTGAAGGCCAATATGTGCAGTGCCAATCCAAGATTGGAATGGAGAGTTAGAAAAACTCAACGAGGCAACATGTTGAAGAGAATAATAACTCTTATCCCTGAGAGAACATATTAGTTCAAATGAAAGTTTGTATTGTGAAGGCCCCCCAATGATCGGGTTGGATCCCAGCTATATATGTCGCCCATTCCAAGGTTTCCAACCAACCCAGTTTGCCAAAATATGAAATGTCGTAGATACACTCGCCTAGATATTGGACACACCTTTCATCTTTTTGACCCCTGATATGAGCCACATCTAAACCATTTTTCCTTTTAGATATTTATCAATAATCACCTCACCCCACAACCCATCTACCATGAACGCCCGCCAAAGACTCTTCGCAAGTAAGGATGAAGAGAAAAATTATATATTCTTGATGGACCATCCCCCCAAATGGTATGGAGAGTCCATCCTCCTCCAATCCACCAAGTAAAATTTATGAGCTTTCTCTCCATACCAAATAAAATTGTGCATTTTCCTTTGCATACCTGTCAAGATAGAATATGGGACCTTGCTTAATGATAGCCAGTACACACCAATATTATGAAGGACTGATTTTACCAGAGTTGAACGACCTTCGATTGACAACCACCTCCATCACCACTTATGTATACGCTTATCAAATCACCGTAATAATCAAGACCAATCCCGTTTATTATAGGAATTAGGTTTTATGTAATAGCCTAGGTACAATGTGCCAACCACTAATTCCTTGATCTTACAATGAAAAATAGCAGAGATTTCCATCCGCAAATTACCATCCATATTATGCTCCAAGATGGTATATTTAGTTTCATTTATTATCATACATGAAGTCTTAACAAAAATTTCAAGGATTTCCTTAATAGTTGACCATTCTTTTTTACAAGCCTTACCAAAAAGAATCACGTCGTCGACGAAGAATTAGCGTTTTATAGAGATTTTTTTTATTTCCACCCCTGATATTAGCTTGTCTACCTTAGCTCTTAGCAGGAGCCTACTCAATCCCTCAATCATGATCAGAAAGAGTAACGACGACAATGGACAACCTTGTCGAAGCCCATGCAAGGCTGAGAAGAATTTCGACGAACAACCATTCACCATGACAAAGTAATTCACTGAAGAAACGCAACCCATGATCCATTTCATTTCTTGCCAGGGGATCCCAATATGGATCAAATCCAATCAAAGGAATATCCAGTTTACCATGTCATAAGCCCTAGTCAGATCCATCTGCAGTATCAAGGCTTTTTTATTTCGCGTTTTAATACTATGGAAATTTTCTTGTGCAAGGCCAATTGCATCTAGTATTTGTCAATTTTCAAGGAACCTAAATTTCTCTTTGGATATGTTTCTTGAGAGAACCATCTTGATCCTGTTTGCAATGATCTTTGCAACTAATTTGTGGACCAAGTTGCATAAAGAGATCGACCGAAAATCTTCAAAAGAATCCTGCAGTGAAGTCTTGGGGATTAATGCTATAAAGGTTGAATTTAAAGCCACCGGGATTCTACCCATAATCCCCATATATTCCACCATAGCAAGCAAATACAGACCCATCAAGTCAAAGAAATCGGTGAATAGCTCTGTCGTCCAGCCATCTGGACAAGGGATTTTAGCTCTAGCAAGTTTTTGAATGACGTTTTTAACTTTTGAGAGAGTGATCGGCCTGAAAACATCATTCCCTTCCTGTTCAGAGAAGAAATGTGGAAAATCCCTTATGGCTTTAATCTGTTCACTGACCACACATGTACCTGGGTCAGTATAATACCCTTCAAAATGCTTACCAGCCTCCACAATAAGCTCCGACTGTCTGCTAACAATTTCTCCTTCACTTGATTTTATAGGCTATATGTTATTATGAATCCGGCAAATTTCAGAGAATTTATGGAAAAATTTGGTATTTTTATCGCCTAGAGCGATCCATAAAGCCCAACTTTTCAGTTGCCATGTCTCCTCCTCCTGATAGAGCATGTTTTGTCTTCATTGTTCCAGCACCAATAGGGACTGTTGTGTTGTAGCATTTATTGATCCCAATTTATTGATTTCCTGAATCCTAGAGATCTCTGCCTCTATTGAATGTAGCTCCTTGAAATGTGCCTTTTTCGCTTCCTTTCCCACTTGATAACGGTAGATTTCAGTCTACTCATTTTCTTAATCAGATAATAGGATGGAGGATCGTTCGGGTCTTTAGGGAATTTTTTCCAAGTCTTATGTACCAGTGCCACAAAATATGCATCTTGAATCCATGTATGATTGAATTTATAAGGGTAGCTTTGAGGCTTCTCCTCAAAATCAAGCTCTAGTAGAATCGACAAATGATCGGATATCCTAGTAACATCAATCCAGGATCTATATTTGAAAACTAGATCCAGTAGTGAATCCGCAACCATGAACCTATCCAGTCTTTTCACAACACAAGTTGGACCATTTCTGCCATTACTCCATGTTGGATTCAATGGGAAGGGTTCCATGTTGTTAAGCTTGATTGAAGAGAAATAATTTTGAAAATAGTTGGAAAGTGGATCCGGCCTACTATAATCACCCCACACTTCAGCATCCAATAGAGTAAGATTAAGATCACCAATTTTCCTTTCAAAATTAACTTATAAGTACAAAGGTATTCCACTTTTCGAATAAATTTTTTATATTGAATGATTCTCTATGCATGTTTAGAGAGTTTAGAATAGACTATGAAGTAGTTTTATTATATTGATTAACTTAATTTTTTTATAAAATATAAAACGTATAACTTTTTTTTATGAGTATAGTGTTTTGTGTTTTAATTTTTTTCAAAATGTTTTTTTCTTAGTTTATTATTGGTATAGAGGGGAGAAGTGATACATTTATCCACGTACATGTGTGGATAAAGAATGTTATGTATGTTTTCCAAATTTTATTATTTAAAATGTTTGTTGAATACATTATTTTATTTATTGAGGATATAAATTTATATATTTTTATTTAAATTATATAGAGAGAGATAGAGAGAGTAGTCATTCTTTTTAATCACCTAAGTTACATCTAATAAACTTATATATATATATATATTTGTTTTAGTAAAAAAATGAATGTTTATAATGAAGTTTTAGTTTTTATATTTTTTTATGTTATTATTAATAGTTATTTGATGATCCATTATATTTTTACATACACACTTAATAGACATATATATGTTCATTTTAGTAAAAAAATGAAGTTTTATAATGAAGTTTTGGTTTTATATTTTTTTTGTTATACCTCAAAGTCTCACTTTGAACCTTCGTGTCGTATCCCCATGTCATAAAATCATGCGACACTTTACGACACTACCTTCTAACGAGTGTTGAACCTTGTTGGTCCCCTCCTTGGTCTCATCTGTAGTATGTGGAGATAAATCCACCTTGCCTTGGTCGAATGCCACCTCACTTAGCCACCTTTTGGCATAACTTTTGCAACTTGCTAGTGTTGTAGGACGCAAAATTTCCTTATTTTTGCACTCTGCATACCTGTAGGGGCACGAAAAATCCCAACATTTTTGCGCTATGCTTGGTTCAAGGGGTGCAAAAATTACCCTAACTACCTTTTGGCTTGGGATGTGGATCTCACCCTATGGGAGATTTTCTTGGGATTGAAGCTCCTCTTCGATCCTAGCTTACCTTACTCATTTAGCCTGGCTCAACCTCTTGATCCACTAATCACTCATCTAGATCCACCTTCCTCTCTAAGTGGTTGGCCTCCCAAACCCTATAAGAAGGATGTCATCCATGAGCCAAAGGGAGAGAGCATTTGGAGGCATTAAACCTATGTTCTTAGGAGTTTTACAGAGGTAGCAAGGAAGGAGGTTTTGGAGTTGAAGGTTTGCTTGGACATCAACGGATGTCTTTGTAAGTTTCTCCTAGTTTCCATTAATGATAACTTGTATTATTTTCCTATTTCATGTGTTATGTTTCAATCATTTGCATGAAGTGTTTCTGATTTGATTTAGATCTAAACTAGTATACAAGATATTTGTATGTTTGCTTTGCTTTTTGTTTGCTTGATTCAAACAGGTTCTGCTCGGGAGATTCGAGATGGGAGCTGGAAGCGGGACAAACATCTTGTTCAAGGTGAGTTATATCATTTCTGTATCTCTGAATACATTTAAAGTTTGTATGCATTGTTAGATCTAGGATCCTAAGGTAGCATTTGTTTTTTAATCTGTCTTAGATTAGGCTTAGTTAATCTCAGTATAATCTAAGGGTAAATCTAACTGTCTGTAGGATGGATTTACTACTACAGAAATTGGCGACTCCACTCGCTTAGATCCAGTTTTCATTTGGTTTTGAAATTTTCTTTCTCTTTTCCATTTGAGTCCTTTCCTCTTCATGTTTTTAACCTTCTTGACCCTTGACATCCATTTGGTAGTCTACTTTTTTCTCTTTGGGCCTGCAAACCCCAAGAAAGATAAAATTTATTTCAAAACTTGCGCCCCTACTCTCTCACAATAAAATTTCGTGCCCCCTGCATACTTACCAGTGTGAAAATTCCATATTTTTCGTGCCCCAGTAGTGTTCCAGACCGCGAAAATCCTCAGATTTAGCCCCCGGTTTACCTTGCACCCCGCGGAAATTTCATGTGTGTGCATAAATTTGGTTTTTTGCTTGATTACTTTTTTATTTCTAACCTTGTGGATTGATTTCATCTCTCTAACATTGATCAGACTTGTGTCATCCAGGTTAATCCCTGCATTGTTTTGCATTTGCTTTTGAAACCCTTTTAGACTTTTGATTGGATTCTTGAGTCAATGGGTAGAAGTTTGAGCACATTTGAAGTTAGGGAACTGTTTTAATCATTCACTGCACCCTCACAACTTCCTTACACTTATGCATTTGATTTCCATGCTCACTCTGATCCTTATAAGCAATTTTGCAACATAATTTGGCTTGTTTGATTGATTTTTTCATTGGTTTGGTTTTCATGAGTTAAGGTGACAAGAAAACTTAAGTTATTTTCCTTCTTGACATTTTATTGCAAAAGTGATTTTTATTGAAAATTCAAGGTAGATCTATTGCATTCATTTTGTTCCTTGAAAGAAGTATTAAGAATTCTTATTACTTGAAAAATTTTCTTTGCATTTCACTTTATACAATTGGCTTAGAAAAGTTTTCAAACTTCATTTTTCTCTCCTTCGCTTAAAGATCACAATACTTGTTGCAATTAGAAGACACATTTCATTCACTTGTCATACATTGCACTCATCAGAAGTAGAACATTGTTGGATTCATTCGTTTTTGAAAGAGTAGTTGTAGTTTGGCATAAAGGAAAAAATACAAATATGAGTGTTTTTTCTATTTGAAAATTTTGTGCTTGTGCTCATTTAGTTTTTTGGATCGAAGAACTCTCCCTTCCTTGTAGCTAGATATTTTCATCAAAAGGAAACGTTCATTGATTCATTCACATTGCATGGTTTGAGTCAAGCCACAACACCATCGAGTTGCACTTCTGCTACCCGCTTGAGTAAGACAACCAACCATCAAAATTTACCCCTAACTCAACACATTTTAACCTCACTTGAGGTTACAAAATAATTTGTTAGTTAGGTAGGACATTGGGGATAGGAATCCAAATAATTCCCCCCTGTCACTTCACATCTGAAACATATTTGTTGTCCTTTAGGGTACTAAAACCCTCTTTTATTTGTTGACACGGTTATCAACCAATTTGTTGAGAGGGCCTCCTGTTCCACGGGGGTAAGCAACGAGGATTGGTTCCGGATGGACTTTGTGGAATGCCACACCCCACTTAGTACCTAAGGACATCAATCCGTTGTATTCCTTGTAGTTTTCTGCCTCCATACCGGTTGTACGAGGGCTCAAAGGCAAAATATTTGATTATCCTTCTCGGACATGTCTTGAATGAGGTAGCTTAGTGGATTTTATTTCTAGGGCCCTTTTACCCAGGATCCCTTTCAGTAGAGGGATATAGTTCCACTTTGCTCTCTCACTTCATATTTTTCGACTCGGATTTCATCACCTTGCAAAGGATACGATCTGTTGAGGTCTCCAGATCCTAGTTAGGAAGTTTGTCTTCTATTTCATCTTTAGAGGGTTTTTTTATTTTTTAGTGCTGCTTGTTGGCATTCTGTCCATTTTGTTATAGCCCGCTTACTGTGACATCGGTCCCAATCAAGTTTTGTGAGCTTGTTCTTTTGGCCTGCGCGCCTTTTCTTTTCCTAGATCCCCTTGTGCACACTCGGTTGCTCCAGGGTTTTTGAGTTCTTTTTCACGAGACTTTCCCCATAACACCTAATATAGTTCCATGGAATATCAACAAAAATCACGTAGACAACAAGGGAAGAGTCCCGAGACAGTAACTCCGGTTAGCTGACCCTCATCTTCACGCATACCCACACCCCCTACTAGTAGACCACCTGATCGGGGGACCGTTCCACCATAAATTAGTACGACACCACCAGCTACTACGGGACCCCTAACACATAGCACAGTTTCAAAGACTAGTACCATTCCAAAACTTAGTATGGTAACTTAGACTAGTGCGGCACCACAATCCATTGCTGCACCAAAAGTCAGCACCGCAGTGGAAACTACTTTAGCTCCTGAAGTTAGTGTCTCACTTCAAACCACTTTTTTACCGGAATTTATCATCCTTCCAGAGGCTAGCACCACTCTAGTTATGCCATCATCATTTGATCTTCCCAAAGGATACGTCGAGATTATTAAAGAATCTAAACCTCCACCTCCTAGAACATTCCACTTAGCTACCAACTTTATACAACCTTCTGTACAGTGGGGAATCCCACGTGTTATAACTTATTCCCCCATTATACGTAGCTATGACGGTGGATCTTCTAGAAATCAATCTTTCAGAATGCCTTCCCCCGACCTTCCTTCAACCCAAGACATCATGGCATCTATACGAGCCGAAATGGTCACTCTAGCCAACAAACAAGTGGCAACTGAATGATTTATACGTGAAGCTGCTTAAATACTAGATTCAACCTTGCAATACCCACCTACGACCGCTTATCAAGCGGTAATCTCTTGTGATTCCTGAACGCTCTGATCTTCATCCCGTGATACTACTTATGGCGAATCATATGTAGGTTGGTCAGAACCCACATACTGGACCCAACCATAATGCTTCCCTAATAACTCAGGCACCACAAACATCTTCGATCCAGCCTCCTCATTATGTAATACAACTCTGGGCCAAGCCCTCGACGAGTTCCGCACTCTTTCTATACCCATGCAATTGACGCCCGAAATTCCTCTCCAACCTTCCCCACATCTATTTCCAGAAGAAAGTTTTGGCACTTCTTTGGGGAACATTCCTACTATGAGGACAAACCCCATTTTCTTGTCGTCACCTTTACCATCTGGAACTAATGCACCACTATCTTCACCAGTCATCCCTACTCGTGCGGTCAGTCAATCTACACAACCAAACTCTTCTAAGGTTTCAGTTGGAAGAACATCTATTCCTACTGTTCGAACACCTAATGTGACTAGAGGTCATTCTTCGGCCATAATTTATACTATTTCTGGAGGAAAACCGTTTATTGGAGCCCCAAGCAGCACCAGTAACCAACCTCCTCCGTCTGGATCATATACTATGTGGAAACCACACACCTCACCTACTGGAGGACAACCATTTGTTGGTTCCCCAAGTGGGACTAATCAACAACCTCCTCCATTAGCATCATATGCTCCGTGGGGACCATACACCTCACTTTTTGGAGGAAAACCATTTGTTGGTGCCCCAAGTGGGACCAATCAACAACCTCCTCCATCAGCATCATCTGCTCTGTGGGGACAACACCATCAACTTGGTGGTGGACAACTTTTTGTTAGTACCCCAAGTGGAACCAACATACCAAATTCCTTCATCAGGCCCAATTCCTTCTTGGGGACCACAAATCCTGCCTACTAGGGGGCATTCCAAAATTGGAAACCATAACCAATCTGGGGGGAAACCTAATCAACATCAAGCCTTCGTTACCCCTAGCTTGAGTTCTGGAGTACCCTATTCCAGTGCCTCGAACACTGAATGGAACCCACAACCTCAAAACCTGTCTCTTAATCAGAGCGAAACAAATAATCAATGGGATCCATTCTTTCAGACAGCTCCCCCCTCTGAAGGCATGGGAAATCCACCCAACCAAGGATTTGGAAATATTTCCTGGACTCAACAAACCCAAGTCTCTACACCATTCATTCCCACCCAACAGTATGTTCAAAAACCGGCATCCAACTTGATTACGAATCAATTGAGCAATCAGATGATTCCCAATCAACAACCGATTAACCAAGTGATCCCTAATGCAAAAAAATTCCAACAGTACCCTACGGGTAATATGTGCAGGTATAACATGCAACAATACGCAGTGTAGGGCCCGACACGCATCCTTGCACCCCATCAATACTATTCATTCCCGCAACTCAATAGACAACTCCCATTTTTTGAAACATTAGATTTACCCGACTTGTCAAGACTCATTAACGATCCCATTTGGCACGAACCACATTAGCCACCCATACCTTCCAAACTTCCATCGGAAATTCCTAATTTTGATGCTAAACCTGGGGAAGACCCCAAAAATCATGTTATGACATTCCATCTGTGGTGTTCTTCCAACTCACTCATGGATGATTCTATACGATTGGGGCTCTTCCAACGCACACTTATCGGTACAGCAACAAAATGGTATATCGAGCTGCCCCAACACTCTTTCTGAGACTTCAACACCCTTGCTATGTAGTTTTTGACACACTTCCAGATCCACATTTGATATGAGACTGGAACATAACTTTTAACTTCGTCATGCCAATCCACTGCCACCCATATCTCTGATCACATCCATGAGTGGGAGAGACACCGAAGATTAATCAAGGCACCTATTTCGGATCAATTACTGGCTGACTGGTTCACCAAGTCATTACTGCCACCTATTTCCATGGATGTTGCAATGGGCATGCCCATCATAGAGGAAGAATCATGTGAAGCACCTACAACAATTAATTAATAAGAATATGCGAAATAGCAGAAATGATAGAACTCAGAATCACTTTTATATTGATCACAAACCACTTCGAGGGGGAAACCTCCTTTGGAAAGCTCAATACAAATAGCTTCACGGTGCCTTCACAAGTCTCAACACACACTTATATACTAATTCTAGGTGCCAATACTATGGGTTAAAACCATGGGCCACTACAAACTATGGATCAACAATACTACGGGCAACTTACAAAGCATATGCGCCAACAACAATAACACAAACTATTGATCGACAAATACTATGGGATGACTTACAAAGCATATGCGTCCAACAACAATATACTAACAAAGTAAAGACATGGGTTCCTAACATCCCCTCCCCCTTAAAAAAAGCTTTGTCCTCAAAGCTTTAGATGTGGAAATTGTTGTTGAATCTGAAGGAGTGGTTCCCATGTAGATGTGGTACAAAAGAAGGGTTGTTGGTCAAACGTTGGATGATTTGAGATAAGGAAGAGTCATTGACATAAACATGTTGAATAGATTGCAACCAATTTGGAACAGGCATAGAAATAGCTGAAAGAGAACCTTAGGCATCAAATGTGCGAGAAAGAGCATCTGCCACAATATTGTCTTTACCCTTCTTGTAAGTGATCTCGTAGTCATAACCCATGAGTTTTCTAACCCATTTCTGTTGTGCTGGGGAGGAGACACGTTGTTCCAAGAAATATTTTAGACTCTTGTGATCAGTCTTGATGCAGAAATGATTCCCTAATAGGTATGTCACCACTTTTGTACTGCATGCAAAATAGCCATCATTTCCTTCTCATATGTAGAGGCAGCTAAATTCTTACCTGAAAGGGCTTTGCTGGTGAACGCAATGGGGTGTTCATCTTGAAGGAGAACAACACCAAGTCCATTGCCGCAAGCTTCACTCTCAATAGTGAAGGGATTGGAAAAATCGGGCATAGCTAGAACAGGTGTAGTACACATAGCTTGTTTTAGTTTGTCAAATGCACACTGAGCAACATGTGTCCATGTAAAAGCATCCTTTTTCAATAGAGAAGTTAATGGAGCTACAATCTTCCCATAATCCTTGACAAACTTGCGGTAGTAGCCAGTCAACCCCAAAAAACCATGAAGGCTCTTGAGTGTTTGAGGATGCGGCCAATTGTTCATGGCATTGATTTTGGAAGGATCCACGTGAACCCCTTGTGTTGAGATAATGTGCCTCGAGATACTCAAATTCCTTCTATCCAGAAACACATTTAGACTGCTTGGCGTGGAGATGATGGTCAGAGAAAAGTTGCATGACAAGATCCAGATGCTGGAGATGTTCATCCCATGTTTTACTGTAGATGAGGATATCATCAAAGAATACCAGAATGAATTTCCGCAAGTAGGGCCGAAATATTTGATTCATTAAGGCCTAGAATGTGGAAGGAGCATTAGTGAGGCCAAAGGGCATGACCAAAAACTCATAATGGCCATCATGTGTGCGGAAAGTTGTTTTAGGGATATCATTCTCATGAACCCGAATTTGATGATACCCAGAACGAAGATCCAACTTGGAGAAAAATTGAGCCCCATGAAGCTCATCAAGAATCTCATCAACAATAGGAATTGGAAACTTATCCTTGATGGTGAGGTGATTAAGTGCTCAGAATTCAATGCAGAGGCGCCATGACCCATCTTTTTTGTGGACAAGAAGAATTGGAGAAGAAAAGGAACTAGTGCTTGGGCGAATAATACCTGGCTTCAATAAGTCCCGAACGAGCATTTCAATCTCCGTTTTTTGGTGAAATGGGTAGCGATAGGGCCTGATGTTGGGAGGAACACCTCCAGGAAGGATATGAATACGATGGTCTTCTGGACTTGAAGGTGGCAATCCCACTGGTTCAGCAAAGACACTTGTATATCGATCCAGAATGTGTTGTAGATCCAAAGGAGTAGTGGAGACCATTGATGGTTGCATCTGAATGGAATGGATCTAAACGATGACACCATGTGAATTCTTCTTGAAGATTTTTTCCATGCGATGTGAACTGATGATGCTGAGAGACCCTAGTTGTAATCCTGTCAATGTGTGTTTTTTTCCATTGAGGAAAAACTGCATCCAAAATTCAGCAAAATCCCATAAGATAGGGCCAAGTGTGCGTAGCCATTGAGCGCCCAAAACCACATTACATCCACCTAAGGTCAAGGAAAACATGTCAGAGCACAAGGTATAATCTCCCATAGAGATACACACATTTCGACACTTCACTTTGCAAGGTAAGGTGCCCCCATTGGAAACCATGACGTCAAAGTTGGAGCAAGGATGGATAAAACAATCAGCTTGTTTGGCGATCCGAGGGTCAATGAAATTATGAGTGCTACCAAAATCAATGAGTATTGTAAGAGAAAGCTTCTTGAAGTAACCCCTGACCTGCATTGTTTGGGGGGTGGTGATTCCAGCTAAAGCATGGAAAGATATCTCTGGCTGGTCATCCTGAGACGGAGGGTCAATAGGTGGTTTCTGAATGTCGACCTGAGAATCCATTGTTTCTGGATCTTCGTCACCAATTTCATAGGCAGGCGGAGAATCCACATCCAAGAGATAGAGATTTTGCTGAACACATTTGTGTCCCCGAGTGAATTTCTCATCACAATTATAGCAAAGCCCCTTTTCTCTGCGTGCTTGCATCTCTGTTTCAGACAAACGCTTGATAGGAGTTGGTCGAGGAGCCTACGGTATGGGTGGTCGTTGAGAACCCATATTTCGGAAGGGAACAAAAGTGGGCTTGGAGCGTTGTTGGGATACAATCTTGTCTTCTGCCAACTTAGCCAACCCTAGGGCTTCCATCATTGTGTTGGGACAGAACATTTTGACCTCAGAGTGGATGGCATCCTTTATACCACTGATAAAACAACTCTGGTAAAAGTCATCAGACAATCCTTCAGTGTGGTTGGCTAGTTTCTCAAATTCGGTTTGATACTCTCTCATAGTGCCAATTTGGTGAAGTTTAGTGAGGGCTCCTGTGAAGTCATCAAAAGCACTAGGACCAAATTGTTGCAAAATTAGCTGGCAAAAGTCTGGCCATTTTGGCTCTTCATGAGCCTTGATGTACCAACGGTACCATTGAAGAGTTTCCCGTTCCAAATGAAAGGATTGTTAAATTTTGAGCATTAATTCACAATACTCTAGGATCTTCACTGAGAGAATAACATGTATAGTATATCAATGCATAACAATCACAATAAGCATCACACGCATCACAAGAATCAAAAGCATGAGAGACAAGAGACACAGAGTTTCCGTGGGGAAAAACCTAAGGTGAAAAACCCCACAACTTCCTCAGAGATAGAGAGAGTAATGGCTCAACCAAAGTACAACCAAAATACACTGAGATAGTCTCCTAGTAGCAGATGATCCTCCTCCTCACTAGTGCGCCACTTTCTGAGTGAGAGAAGTGTGTCTTTTTGAATGATCCAAATAGAGATCTCCTAATCTCTATTTATACTTAACCTGTTTGCCCAGTTACACTATGGGGCCGACTTGTCTATCTAGATACATCCATAATATAATATATATTTCAGGGCCGACCCCACACATGGTGGTCTAATAACCCATCGGCAAGTACACACACTTGCGACACTTGTCAATCCACACGACGACACTTCCATATAGAGGAATAACACATCTCTAATAAGGGTACAATAAATATATATGAAATACATAGATGAAATACATTCCGAAGTTAAATATACATCAACACTCCCTCTTAACTAGGAAGTTATTTCTCGACATAGATCTGCTAGACAAGTCTTCTTCTCGGGATTATCGTCATCGTCATCGTCACTGCTGCTGCTATCTCAACTAATCTCTGACTCTACTCGTCATAGGAAGTTCTACAGAGCCAGTCCTTTTTCATACTGGATGTAGGCCCACCACCTGCAGGTCTTCGTCATCACTGGCCATACTGTGGAATCCTCAGGACTTATTATGTGTGTCACAAAACCTCGAAAGAGCATCCCAGGCTATTACGAGCACACGACTCTACCTATAGGATCTCCCAGGGCCATATTATATGTGACCTCACCACAAAACCTCGCAAGAGCATCCCAGGCTATTACGAGTACACAACTCTACCTATAGGATCTCCCAGGGATAGATTATATGTGGTCACCACAAAACCTCGCGAGAGCATCCCAGGCTGTTACGAGCACATAGCTCTACCTATAGGATCTCCCAAGGACAGATTATATGTGGTCATGGAAAAACCTCGCAAGAGCATCCCAGGACTTATTACGAGCACATAGCCCAACCTATCAGATCTCCCAGGGACAGATTATATGCCATAGGACAAAACCTCGAAAGAGCATCTGCCAGATATCCCAGGGCCAAATTATATGCCATAGGAAAAACCTCGAAAGACTATCTGCAAATCTCCCACGGCCAAATTATATGTCCTCCCAGAGAAAAACCTTGAAAGAGCATTTTCCAGATATCCCAGGGCCAAATTATATGCCACAGGAAAAACCTTGAAATACTATCTGCAAATCTCCCAGGGCCAAATTATATGCTCATCTGCACAACCTAATCCACGGCCACAGAGTATCAACCTGATACTCACCATACATCATCCTGATGTACACATGATCATCCTGATCATCATCACTGCAACATCCCGTTGCATGTCATCTGGAGCAACATCCTGAAGCTCGTCATCCATGATCATACAATGCATCTACCTGATGCATACCAAGTATCTACCTAATACATATCATCATACACGATCCACCTGATCATACAGTGTATCCACCTGATACAAATACAAATACATGATACATATCACCATACATGATCCACTTGATCATACAATGTATCCAACTGATACATATACATATACATGGTATAGGCATCCAACATGATGCATATACAAAATACATACGAATGATCCTACTGATCATATCCAGCATCCAACATGGTGCATACATACATATAAATGATCCAATTGATCATATCCAGCATCCAACATGATGCGTACATACATAAATGATCCAACTGATCATATCCAGCATCCAACATGATGCGTACATACATATACATATAAATGATCCAACTGATCATATCCAGCATCCAACATGATGCGTACATACATACACATATAAATGATCCAACTGATCATATCCAGCATCCAACATGATGCATACATACATATATAAATGATCCAACTGATCATACAAAGTAGAAACCATAACATCATCCTGATGTTCATCATCCAGCGCTTACATCCACAACCATGTGAAGGATCCTCCTTCGAACATGCTTGGAATGGCTTCAGCAAATGTGTCCATCACTTCTTCCTCGGAGTTCCTCAATCTGAAGAACACCAAGCCTCTCCCTGAAGTATTCGAACTTCACCCTGGCTAGTGGCTTCGTCAGCACATCTGCAATCTACTCATTCGTCACAACATGCAGTAGCTTCACAACTCCTCTCTGCACCATATCCCTGATATAGTGATATTTGATCTCTATGTGTTTCGACCTGTCATGAAACACTGGGTTCTCAGACAGCTTCACACAACTCTGGTTAACATAAAAGATACCAGTAGCATCCAACGGGAGATCAAATAACTCAGACAGTAGCTTCCATAGCCATACTTCCCCAAAACTAGCTGAACAGGCTGCAACATACTCTGCCTCAGCTATACTCAGTGCTACGCAGGACTGCTTCCTGCTAAAACAAGAGATCACACCTGATCCCATACTAAAGCAACACCCAGATGTGCTCTTCCTATCTGTAGCACTGCCAGCCCAATATGAATCAACATAACCTTGTAGGTTAAACTTTTGATTCGCTTCATATTTGAGCCCATAATCCATTGTACCCTTCAGGTACCTCAGAACATGCTTTAAAGCAACCAGGTGAACACTCCTCGGATCCATCAAGAACTGGCTCAATGTGTTCACAGCAAAGCAAATATCCGGTCTCGTATTCGTCAGGTACATCAAGGACCCAATCATCTGACGATACATAGAGACATCAACCAACTCAGATGAAGCATCACATAGAAGCTTCAGATTCGATGCCATAGGTGTGGCCATGGCCTTGCAATCCATCATCCCGAATCTCTTCAGGATATCTATTGTGTACTTCCCTTGACCAAGGAAGATCCCACCTACACTCTGCCACACTTCCATACCTAGGAAATAATGCATCATTCCCAAATCTTTCATATTGAACTTGGCAGCAAGCTTCCTCTTATTATCTGCAATCAATCTATCATCTCCTGTTACAAATAAGTCATCTACGTACAGAAGTAGAATCACAGGATTCCCTTCCTCAACCTTGTAGTAAAGGTTGGAATCCGCTTTACTCTTGGTAAAGCCCAAACTAGATAGGAAACTGTCCATCCTACCATACCAAGTTCTGGGAGCTTGATTCAAGCCATACAAGGCTTTCTTCAATCTGCACACATATGACTCCCTATCATGTATTTCGAAACCGAGTGGCTGCTCCACATATACTTCCTCTTCAACTACACCATTCAAGAAAGCAATCTTGACATCCATTTGGTGTATTTTCCATTTCATTGTTGCGGCCAGGGCAAGTACTGTTCTGATGGAAGTATATCTGGCTACAGGTGCAAAAGTTTCTTCATAATCTATTCCCTCTTTCTGAGAGAAGCCATGAGCTACGAATCTTGATTTGTATTTCTCTACACTGCCATCTACAGCGTGCTTGATTTTGTAGATCCATTTGGAAGTCACAACAGACTTCTCTTTAGGTCTTGGGACCACATCCCAAACATCATTCTTCATTATTGATTGGTATTCCTCAACCATGGCATCCTTCCATTCTTTCTTTTATGTTGCTTCTTCATAATTGGAAGGCTCTTTGTTCATAATGTCACAGAGTAAAGCAACATAGCTAGTATGTGATCTGGTTCTCTTCTTTGCTCTTTGTTCTTCTTCTGGAATGCCAAATCTTTCTGCATCTTGAATGAGCTCTCTAGCCCATGCAGGTTTTCTCTTGTGAGAGTTATTCTCACGGGGTGGATCTATAGGCTCTTGCGGATCTTCAAACTCACGAACAACTTCTGGAATTGCTTCAGTCATGGTAGTGTCTTTAAATCTAGTTTCCTTAGGTTCTTCATAAACTTCGATAGGTGCCTTCCTTGATTTGATGAATGCTGAGTTTTCATCAAATGTCACATCCATGCTGACATCAATCTTCTTGAACCCTGGAAAGTATATTCTGTAAACCTTCGAGCTTTCACTGTAACCCACAAAGATACCCTTCTTTCCTGAAGGATCTAGTTTGGTCCTCTTTTCCTTTGGGACATGAGTGTATACTGGACAACCAAATATTCTGAGATGGCTGACTTCAGGTTTCTTACCAGAAAAGACCTCTTCTGCTGTCTTGTTGTCCAATATCTTGTGGGGTGTTCTGTTCTACACATATACAGCTGTTCTAACTGCTTCTGCCCATAGATGCATAGGTAGATCTTGGTCATGCAACATTGCCCTTGCTGCTTCAAAGATAGTTCTGTTCTTCCTTTCTGTAACTCCATTCTGTTGAGGATTATAAGGAGCAGTCAACTCCCTCTTAATCCCTAAATCACTACAAAGCTTCTTGAAGTCACCTAAGGTGAATTCTCCACCACTGTCAGATCTGAATGTTTTGATCTTCTTGTTAGTTTGATTCTCCATCAAGGTTTTGAATTCCTTGAACTTATCAAACACCTCATCTTTGTTCTTCAAGAAGTATACCCAAGTCTTCCTGGAGAAGTCATCAATAAATGAGACATAGTAAACATACCCACTTAGAGAACTAGATGACATAGGACCACATACATCTGAGTGGATAATTTCCAGGATATCTTTTGCCTTGCTTTCACTGCTTGGGAAAGCCTTCTTAATGTTCTTACCTTTTGCACATCCTTTGCAAACACCTTCATGTTTGGTCGTGATTCCAGGAAGACCCTCTACAGCCTTGCTTGCAATTGGAAGTGCCCTATAATGCATATGAACAAGTCTTCTGTCCCAAAGTTCACTTGGCTCCATGGATTCATGTATCATGGCATGTTCAGGTTGACCCTTCAATTTATACAAACCTCCCTCTTGTTCTCCAATCACTATTGCATCATCGATTGTTTTACCCTTTGGTCACATTAGGACTTGGCCATCCACAAATGCAACCCTCATACCTTTTGCATCCAATGCAGAGATGGAGAGTAAGTTCTTCTTGAGCCCAGGTACATAAAGGACTTCTTTCATCTTCAAGGATTTTCCAGAATCTAGGTTGTAGGAGGCTTCACCACTTCCTTTGATTGGGTATTGATAATCATCCCCAAGTTTCACCTTATGGGGTGATTCATGTTCAGATAGATTCACAAAAGATTCCTTAAACCCAGTCATGTGTTTGGAATCCCCACTGTCAATCAACCAATCATTACAACCATGGGAGATAGTACCTGTGAGAGCAGAGATTAGAACATACTCTTCTTCACTTGATGAGTCATCATCACTATCATCACTTTCTGCCCTAGCCTTCTTCTTTGGAGGTTCATCATCCTCGGCAGCATGAGCATGGAACTTTCTTTTGTTGCCCTTCTTCTTCTTGCTGGAGTTGTTGTTATTATCCCTTTTGTTCTTGGGACAATCTCAAGCAAAGTGACCCTTCTCATTGCATGTGAAGCATCTTAGATCCTTCTTATTATTTTGATAGGATCTCTTGTAGTGAGAGTGCTCCTTCTTGGGCTTGCTTCTTTTGGTGTGAGCTGCAAGAGCTTGATCTTCACCTCCCATATTTTCCTCACGAGCTACAAGTCTAGCTTCTTCTTGAGAGCATTCTTCCTGTAGTCTGCTAAAGGATACCAACTTCTTTCTTGCACAGATTCCTTGAATAAAGGAGTCCCATGACCTAGGTAGGCCATTCAGAGTGGTCATGACAACTTCACCATTCTCCACCATTTCATCTACTGCTTCCAACTATTCCTTAATCTGGGAGACCCTAGAAAAATAAGATTGAATGGTTTCTCCATTCTGAAACTTTACTCCTTTCAATTGGTTCCGCAGGGTCATCTTCTGATTTATGTTCTTCCCTTCAAATAGCTTGGTCAAAGAGTCAAACATCTCCTTGGGTGTTTTTAGAGAAGACACATGGGGTATGAGATGGTCTTTAATTGAATCAGCAATGATTCTCTTTGCCTTGACCAAGTTCTTCTTATGCAATACCTTGGCCTCTTCATCCTCTGGGATAGGGATGTCTTCTTTTATATATGAGTCCAACTTATTCTCTTCCAGGATTAACCCAATCCTATACTTCTAAGGTCGGAAGTTATCAACCCCTTTAAGCTTATCCTCAAGCTTGGTGTGGTGAGACATCTTAAAGAGTACTTCAAATGGAAATAGAAAAGATTTAGGTCTTACCACTTGAAATGCTGAAAACTGGATCTGGTCCCGGATTAGGGTTTGTCAAAAAAACCCTAAAAATTCAAAATGTGAATTTCAACTTTCTGAAAGGATAGAAAGATGCGCCTTGATGATCTGATCAACCTGGTGCATTCAGAATTTGAGATCAACAGAGTTTTACCTTCATATTTGACTTTTTGTCCTCCCGAGTTCACTAGGGAGAGCCCTGAATTAGGGTTTGAGTTTCCCGGAGATCTAGCCAGCCAAAAATCTCGATCCAAAGCTCTAAACTTCGATTTTTGCAAGGAGCTTCCAGCTATGTCTTCAGATTTCAGAAATTCCTATTTGTGTGTAAACCCTAATTTTTAGGGCCGAATCTGAAAATGCTCAGAATTGAATTCTGATTGGACAAATAGATTCTCCTTGATGAGTAGAGTCAATCTACTATACTGCTTTTCCAAAAAATGTGGGGAGAAACCCAATAAACAAGAAACTCAAGTTTTTGTCACTGCAAAATGTCTTCTTCTTAGGTTAGCTCTGATACCATGTTAAATTTTGAGCATTAATTCACAATACTCTAGGATCTTCACTGAGAGAATAACATGTACAGTATATCAATGCATAACAATCACAATAAGCATGACAAGCATCACAAGAATCAAAAGCATGAGAGACAAGAGACACAAAGTTTCCGTGGGGAAAACTCTAAGGTGAAAAACCCCACAACTTCCTCAGAGATAGAGAGAGCAATGGCTCAACCAAAGTACAACAAAAATACACTGAGATAGTCTCCTAGTAGCAGATGATCCTCCTCCTCACTAGTGCGCCACTTTCTGAGTGAGAGAAGTGTGTCTTTTTGAATGATCCAAATAGAGATCTCCTTATCTCTATTTATACTTAACATGTTTGCTCAGTTACACTATGGGGCTGACTTGTCTATCTAGATACATCCGTAATATAATAGATATTTCAGGGCCGACCCCACACATGGTGGTCTAATAACCCATCGGCAAGTACACACACTTGCGACACTTGTTGATCCACACGACGACACTTACTTATAGAGGAATAACACATCTCTAATAAGGGTACAATAAATATATATGAAATACATTCCGAAGTTACATATACATCAACAAGGATGCAAGCGGAACTTTGTTGACATCAAAAGTATTATATAGACTGAAATACTGTTCTACATGATAGATCCATCTAGTTGGATTAGTACCATTGAAGTGAGGAAAATCAAGCTTTGGACCATGGAAATTGATGGAAGAAGAGAACCCATTGTCTGATGAAGACTCGGACTGCCGTTTGTTGTTCATAGCTGAATGTTCAAGATGGAGGCCGAGAAATTTTTCATCCAGATCCTGGAGTTTGGCTTGGATGGCTGCAAGTGCTTCTTCCATGGTTTTTGCTCATGCGCGGGTGACAACCATAACCAGGAGTTTTTTTTTTTTTGGTTGACTGGGTAGAAAAACAAAAACAGAAACTGCTTCAGTAAAGGAAAATCTGGATTTGGGAAAAAAATCTAAAGGGTAATTAGGGTTTGACTAGGTTTTGGACATTGTCGAATAGACAGGGAAGCAAAAAATGAGGATTTCAGAAGCGGGGTGAAAGAATGGAAAAATTTGGCAGAGGGGGACAAAGAAGCAGAATTCGGAAAGGAACTCTGTGGTAAAATTTGAAGGTGATTGGGTGAAATCTAAGGAAGTTATGGCAAACCCTAAAAATAGACAAATGTCGGATTTTAGGCTTTGGGAAGTGGAATTGGGGATAGGGTCCTTAGGAATGAAATATGCAGAATGGGATGACAGGGGTTCCCCAAAAATTTCAAGGGAAACAAAGTGAAAACAAGGGAGATATGGAGAATTTTTTTTATTTTTTTTTTTTTATATTTTTTTTTTTTCAGATTGGAGCAGCTATGACTCGGAAGGGATCTGAAACAAATAGATCTGCAACGGCCCGGAAGTGAGAGGAAATAGAGGGATCTGAAACGGTGCTGAATGGATTGAAAACGACTAGATCTGGAACCGCTTTCAGAATGGATCTGAAACAACACAGCAATGATCGACAACAGTTCAGTTGAAAATAGATATGGACCCTAGGTATGTGCGGCTTCCTAACAGTTCAGGGGTTTCACTCGGCCACCAATGCTATCTAATGGATTGCGTATTGGGGCAGTACCCCTCACTCCACGGCTCAGGTAAAACTGATAACCGCTTTGCCACAAATGACAACTCTTGGTTTACCTCACAGGTGGGAACTAGTCAATCAGGTAGGGGTCATTGCCCTTTTCGCTGGCAGGTCCTCTCAATGGGCCAGCTTCTTCGGGGTTCCTGTGGTAATCCTCACAATGAGTTTTAGGGCTTATGCCCAAGTACTTCCCACAGTTAAGCAGATAGGGATTATTCCCAAATTTGAATCTGCAACAGATGCGAAAAAACAATTTGGCAGAAATTTCACCCAGCGAGCCCAAGAAAGTGCTCTGATACTAGATGTGAAGCACCTGCAACAATTAATTAAGAAGAATATGCGAAATAGCAGAAATGACAGAACTCAGAATCACTTTTATATTGATCACAGGCCACTTCGAGGGGGAAACCTCCTTTGAGCAAGCTCAATACAAATAACTTCACGGTGCCTTCATAGGTCTCAACACACACTTATATACTAAGTCTAGGCGCCAATACTATGGGTCAAAACCATGGGCCACTACAAACTATGGATCAACAATACTACGGGTGACTTACAAAGCATATGCACCAACAACAATAACACAAACTATTGATCAACAAATACTATGGGACGACTTACAAAGCATATGCGTCCAACAACGATATACTAACAAAGTAAAGACATGGGTTCCTAACAAATCAATCGCTCATGCAAAATATATGGATTTGGTTTATTCCCAATACGGAACACTATATGAACTTATTCCTCACACTCCTCGCCCAACCAATGATCCATCAAGGTCCACTACCCCATATTTCAGTTAATCGCTTCTATATGGAAGGACAAGATGTACTAGATCATGTCTAAAACTCAATGAGAAATTAAACATTGACCAAAATTTCATTCTGGCCACAAATTTGACAGAAACATAACCAAGGAATTGATTTTATCACCTTTTGTTTAGGACCACAACATAACCAAGAAACTGATTTTATCACCTTGGATGGTATAATAGAATAGTTCAGAAAAAATAATAAAGCAATAAAAAATAGAAATATCAGTTCAAAACAAATATAGTCTACATTTGAATGAGAAGAAACAAACAATACAACAAATAGATATTGTTATCACATTTTATGTTGGCAACAACTTCCATACTGCAGACTGTGCAGCTGAGGACCGCACAGTACCTTTTTTTCCAGATCAGGAGATCAGCTGCCTTCAGAGGAGGCATTTTTGTTCAGATTGCGCCTAACAGATACATCAGAGGGGATAGGTAGTTGGACTTACCATTTACCATAGGGTTACCTTTCCTTGCCAGGCTTTGACACGAGCCCATTTGAGACAGTTGCCTAGTCTTATTTTGATCGAGATTGTCACAATACAGTGATGGTTTATTATATGCCCGGATTCAGCAGAGATCCAGCTCAGATACAAGTTCAGTAGTAGCAGGTATATGGTGCAGCAGGTATTGCATATATTGATTATTTCTCATGTTGTAGATTAGACTCTTTTATACCTGCTAGTACACTAACTTTGCATTGGATGATATATTTCGTGATCTGCTTATGATATGATGTGTTTGGGCCTTTGGTGATGTTAGTCCACCCCTTCGGTTAGACTTATGTATATGCACGCTGATTCATGTCCTATATGCTTGGCTTAGACTTGATCACTTAGCCCCTAGGTAGCTGACTTTAGCACCATTATCACCTTCTCCACCCATCCGACTCATCCATGACACTTCTTCCCCGACTTGGATTCTGATTTGCGATCACGAGGACCCCCTTTACCCACTGATCTTTGAGTTTTCCATGACTCCCTGTTTATTGTGCCTCGGCTCTTTAATGTGTGAGATACATGGATAGACCTGGGATTTGCTCCTGTCGGTTGCCCCCGATGTTGCAATGCAGTTAGGATTGTGTAGCCTCACCGGGTGCTCCCCACTTGTCGTCAAAGCTTGTATTACCCACCCCCATTACCTTTGCAGTATGAGCGCCATGTTTATATCTTTTGAGATATGTATGTAGCCCAAGAGGGCCATGAAGAAATGAAGAAATGAAATGTAAATTAGGCTAAAAGGGCCTTTGTATTGTAAATGTAAAATCTAGCCAAAAAAGGGCTAAGTATGAAACTCATTGTAAAATCCATGCAATGTGTTTATGAACACACATGGATTCTGGTCAGCTGTACATGTCAGCATTTGTAGTGGTTATTCCTCACCTAGTCCTGTGGGACAAGGAGGTGAGAAGGAGCAAGGGACAAGCTCAAGATTGCCCCCTAGAGTCTCAAGTTACGGTTTGCCAGACACCCAGTTTGGCGGCTCTAGAAAAGAACCTCACGGAGTCTTCGGATACGGTTGTGAGTTGTGGGATGCTTGTTAGATGACTAGTGGTGGTTTCCCTACACTATACCCATTTGTGAGGCACCGCCCTTCCCTGTGTTTTGTCATGGCATACTTACCTCAGTGGACCCCACCTTCCCGAGTTGTCTAAAGGGTCATATGATATTTATCCTTGTCTTCCCATATCCTTCACCTTGTTATCCACATTCACCTAGAATTAGCAAAGTGGTCAATTCTATGGAGGTGTATAGCATCCTAGTCTTTTGGAGGTGGTGGGCCCACTTCACCAGGGCCTTGAACTATTTCGGGATTTAATGTATTTTTGATCACCATGATATCATTTATTGCTTAGTAATGTACTAACTTGTTTAATTGAGCCTTGTCACTTCATGCTTGCATACAGGTTTTAGCTAGCACTATAGTTGACTAGATTTGACTTGGTCAAACTGAGTTAACTAGGCCCAAAATGGGCCCAAAAAAAATGTTGCGATCGGAATTTCGATTTAGATCATTTATCATCTACGGGGGTCCCATATGAGCATGCAACTGACGGAATTGCAAAACATTGAACCGTTTGAGAGATTTTTAATTATTATTGGTCAACTTTTACCTGTTTTAATTAAAAATCATGGATTTGGGGCAAATATTGCCAAAGTGATGGATCGGGGTTGTTCGAGTGGTAATCCCTACTACTTTTGGGGTCCACGATCACATTGCAGTAGACGGTTCGGCAATCTGGGAAATAAAAATGGGTCAAAAGCCCAATTTTCATCTTCAGCCATATAAACCAGCCGAAAATACATGGAAATCAGAATTTGACTAAGGCAACTATAGAGAAATGGAAAAATCAAAGGTTGACAATGGTAAAGGTAATTACTAAGGTATTTTTGGTAATGTTTGATATATCATTTGAGCATTGTGGGGCCCTCCATGTGACAGCTCACCATAGAGGTCGATTTTGGCCCATAGGGGCGTTTTTCTCCTTAGTGGGGAATTCGATTTTCTTGTTCTTGATGGTGGGACCCTTATTGTATATGGTTGGGGGGATAAAACCCCATATAGACACCCCCCAACCCATTGGCATTTGATGTATGCCCCCCACATGGGCCCCTCTCCTCCATAGTGCGCTTCTCCTTGGGGCAATTCGCACCCCCCTCTTGGGATCAATCTCCACCATTCAATTTTGTGATTGGGGAGATGATCTCAACCCTCCATTTTGGGGGGAAACCTAGTTAGAGAGTGAGCCATCTCTATAAGAGAATGGACTCACCTCCATTGTAGTTCTTCTTGGCATTTTCGACTCGCACTTGATAGAGAGAGACATTCCATTTTCAACTTGATACTTGTTGTTGTGGAGCAAATTTTTGTGGTGATTGATAGCTAGTATTTGGATGCATTGTGGAGATAGTTTGTATTGTGTTTCTATGTTTGTTTGCTGGTTTATATTTGCAGCAACGGTGGCCATTTGAAGAAGGGCACTATACTTGGAGTGGGAGCTCCACTCTAGTGATTTTCTTCGAATTTATTCACAAGGGAGTTGTCATTTGCTTTTAGCTAGTCAATTCTTTTATCTTTCAGCCATTGTTTTGTTGTTATACTTGGTTATTTGCTGCAGTTATTGATTATTTCTTTCTTGTGGCAGGTACCCAGGTCGCCATTGGTGCCCAGTTGCTTCTCATGCTCAAGGGGAACACGCATGCTACTCCATATTTGATCTTCCAAGATAGTCTTCACTCAAAATATCTTTGCTTCACCATTTTACCAGGTGCACTTCATTTCCTTGTCTCTTCTTTGTCATTTTCACTGTTTTGCTAAGCTGCAACCATATATTAAACCCTAAAATTACAAAAATTAACTTCCCACCGTTAGAACTCTTTTCTTATTTAAAACCCAGTAATGATTTATGCTTAAACGCCCACATCTCAAATTTCATTGCAATCCGACTCCATATGCCCATAGAACCAAGCACTAGTCCCTCACTGATTTCGCCCCACCTGGGAAAAACTGTCAATCTAGTTTTTGGGTCAACTTTGGGGTTATGGGTACTTGCTAATCTGCTTTAAAATGTCTTCTTACCCTAGTATACCAAGTATCAGCAGCTGGAAGTAAGTTTAAACGCCTTTTTTTTTACTGCCCTAGGTCCATTTTTCCACTGTTTAGCTCATTCCCCTAGGGCTGTTCATTTCACTTCTTGCTGGTCTGTTTTTGTGTGTTTAAATCAGCTAGTTATCAATCTTATAATCACTAGAGGATGTATTTCAATTGCTGATCCATCTCTACCATGTATTGATGAATCATAATGAGCTTCATTCCCCATAGGCAGGGTCCCTAAACACTCTTCTAGTAATTTTTTGTTCGCTGATTTAATTTCCATCCTTCAAATCTTTCATAGAAATCATCATTTATATGTGTAATCAGATCTGAACTTGTTTCTTCTATTACATCTTCCCATCTAGAGTCTCGATTCCATATATGCTGGAAGAATTCTCACACTTAGTCATCCATTCTGTCTTTCACTTTGTTTATCTTTTGGGTTTGGGTGTCTGATTGTAGAGTCTCAACCATCACTGGTTGAGTGGGGTCTCCCCCCTGACTTGGCTACTTGCCACGTCTAAAGCGACTGTAGCCTTGTCCGGTGTGACTTCTGTCCCTTAGACGGAGGACCTGGCTACTGTTTGTTACACCTACCTAGTTGTTCACCTCTACCATCCCTATTGGGACAACCATTTCCAAACAGCTAGAGTTTGTGTGATAACAGATATAATAACTTGAAAGAATAACCTGATTCTCTAAAAATACAGCCATTTTATCCTGTCGATGCAATGCAATATTGCAAAGTGCATGCATATGAGCTGCAAATTCTTGAATTACCCATGTATTTGTTGCACCACCAACTCCTACTTTAGAGATGAGGAATGGAAAATTCTTCACAAGTCCAGCAAGGTGCATTGTATCTTTTACCTGAACAACAACTAATTTAAGTCCCCATTAAAACCAAATTTATATGTAACAATATAAGCTTTTGGCTCCTGATCAATTATTCATTTCTCTAAGAAAAGGAATGTGAGAAGGATACCTAATAGTATATTTCTTTCATAGGATACAAACCTTGAAGGACTTGACGACCAACTGACTAGAAAATTTGTTCCCTATCACTTTGATATATTGTCTCCAAGAATTGTTGGGACTTTGATTCTATCCTAGTGTCTGTTGAATCCACACCCACTTTCATCTTGTACAAAGAGTAGTACCCAGACAAAATTTTAATACCATCTGCAATTACCTGTTCCCGAATAGGAGCAGCTTGCATGCTTTTGTGTTTTCTTCATGTAGTCCCCAATGTTCCATTCAATGTATGCGCATCTATATCCAACATTGCATCAAGTTTCTCCTTCTAGCCAAAATCATCCTTAGCTTGACAATAAACCTCTGACGCGTCTAGTCTAGGAAAAGAGGAACCATTAAATGTTGGACCAATAGTTAATGTAAATTCCTCATTATCCAAAGGCGCTTATGCATTTATAAATGGTATGTCAAACCAACATCGCATTCTCTCCTCCAATTAGATAGTCCTTTGAAAAATAACAATCTCACAAGGAATGTGTAGTATTACTTCATGGTGAGTCCTCACAAAGGAGAATGTTGAGTGCTCTCACCAAGGAAGAGAAAGTAACCCTCATCGAAGAGGAGCTCGCAAAAACCTCGCATAGGGAAAATGCATTTCCACCTAAAAAGAGCGCTCGCCCCTTGAATCTAGGCCACATTTATCTATGCAACATATTAAAACTAAAGCAAAGACTATGTCAGTTCACTTTTGTGTTTGTGTAAATGCCAGCCAAAATGAAGCCTCTTCTTAATTGACAATCCAACTCACAATACCTCAAAGAACTAAGTGCCTTGGAGCTTTCATTGTTCCTATACTCTATGCAAGACCTCACGCCAGCTCGTTGCCCCCTCCTGAGTACCAAAAAATGAGGATGACGTCAGCATCTTGCAGCCAATAAGATTTAAAAAAATATATTTTTAATAAAATTCATTCAATATAATAAATATTTTAAAGTATAGCAAAACTATAGTCATAGAAAAAAATTATAAAGTGTAGGACCAAATTAATAGGGTCTGAGTGATCCATATATATCCTCGGGGACATAACAATATGGTCTTGATACATGTTCCTTTGAAGTAATATGATGTACCTTTTATTTACAAAAAAAAAGATGGTCTTGATACATAATACCTATATTTGTGTTGATATCCATAGTTTTTAAATATATATAATTGAAACTTTAAAAAAATGATAAAATTTCTCATGCATAAAATACTAAAAGGCTTATGACCAACTTTATAAAAAAATCACAATGTTTGAACATAATTGTGATGTGAATTTATTTGAATGATGTTATGAGAAATTATTTATGTCATGATGTAAATTATAACCCGTAAACATGGTCAAGAAGGCAAGAGAACAAAATAAATATCATGAAATGAAAAACATTAAATTCAACCTCAATTACTATTGATTGTAACAATAAACAAGATGCCTTTGATCCATAAAATTGATTTCATAGCATTGAGAGTTGAGCTTTTATACATTGGAGTCCAAGCTTGAAACTATTTCTAATAATGTAAACTAAAATGGAAGGTTTTGGCTGGTGAGGCCATAAAGTCTTTGAACCAAAAAAATATTTTGTCTCAGGGTTAGCTGGTGCACATTGTCCATGTTAGTTGGTAGCGTCATGCACAGTGACAGTTGAATGATAATTCTCATTGTGTTTTATACTTTCTACTGTCAGTGGATTGAGCATAATCTTTTCTTCCGAACTGCATGAATCATTGGAAAAGAATTATCAAACCATGATTCCTTTTTGCATGCGGGAAAACATCTGGAAGATATACAACAAAATAAAAAAACATTAAACATAATGCAAACTTCACCTCCTTAAGGCATTCAATCCATTTAAAATTTTAAATAACAAAACGTGTTCTAGTAACTGTATGAAACTAGAGTCTTACCTGTGAAAATCCGAGCAAAAGAGCTTTACAAAAGTCTGTTGATCAATTCAATGTGCGAAGAAAGGTTCTCTTGTATGAGGAAACCCATGATCTTTGAAGTTGTCCATTGCATAAAATAACAAGAAATCAACTTCAAGAAACATATGTAACTCATAAATAACCTAAGCATCATAAATCCATTCATTAGTATCTTTGTTAAACTTGTAATATAAAGTGCAGTTTTGCAAGTGCAAGTGCAAGTGCAATGAACACAACATATTCTTAAAACTTTAAAATTTGAAGGGATATTGTCCATAATATCAAAGACTTTTGTAAAAAAGTAAGCATGATCAGAAGTTAGTAGTTATGTGTACATGTACTTAAATGTTCAAACATTTATTTTTTTGTATACATATTTGAAGAAATGATTTCAGTGAGGAGATGCAATTGTACTTGCAAATTCTTACCAGTTATTAGTTGCAATGCATTTACCATAGTTAATAACAATAAACTTGTCATGAGTGACAAGATTAAATTAGTAAATATGCATTATGCTACCTTTGATTGGTAGAAATTATAGTTTCTAAAAAAGAAAATGAAAGCACAGATTGATGTATAATGCCATTGTATGCTTGTTGTTAGGTATGAATGTTATGATTGGTTATTGAAAACTACAGTGTTTGTGAAACATCACCCTTGGATTCAGTTTTGAGGGATATAAAAGAAATATCCATTGGAGAAATCTTATTTCGACAGAACATAGGAACATAAAGTGGGAACCATAAACTCTAAAGATTAGAATCTTAAGAGTTTGGAACTAACTAAAAAGTAAATTCAACAAAAGAATGAAACAAAGGCTTGGTGTGGAGAAATTAAATAACAAGAACATTATGGAGCAATATTTCGATTACTTTTCTTGTGTATGTCAATACATATCTTACCGTTTCTTGAAGGCAGTGATTATGCATAACAACATGGACTCGGTGATTTCCAACCAAGGTTCCACTGACATTCTTTGTCTTTTCAATCAACAATGCTAAAACCTGCATAGAAGGCATATTAGGATGAAACTGTAGTGTTACAGTTATCTAATTGCTTTCCTAATAATAGGAGGTTGTCATAAATATGCAATCCAATCAATGTTGGCTAACAAGAATGCTGACAAAATTTCTAATACATAACATCTCAACAGGAGAATAGGGGTGCAAATGGACCTTCATATTGTTCGATGCATATGTTTAAACCATTGCATCACTGAAAAGTGTTGATGTATATGTAACTTCAAAATGTATTTCATATATGTATATTGTACTCCTATATATATGGTATTATTCCTCTATACAGAAGTGTCGTCATTTATATTGTAAGTGTCGTAACTTATACTTGATGGGTTATTAGACCACCTTGTTGGGTTCGGCCCTGTATAAGTCATGTGGGTCGAAGGGTTCTTAGACCACCTTGTTGGGGGTCAGCCATGTGGGTCAAAGGGTTATTAGACCACCCTATTGGGTGTCGGCCCAGTCAGCATTATGTTATGTAGTTAAGTTAAGGCCGACCTGGTAAAGGTTATTAGGTAAGTCAAGTCAAGTATAAAAGAGTGCGGGAGGCACTCTATTTCATCATTCTATTCTCTCTCACACTCTCGGGAGAGTGGCGCACTTGTGGAGGAGGAGAAGCTGCTGCTAGGATATGTCTATCTCTTATGTTTGGGTTGTATCATTGCTCTATCTATCTCTAAGGAAGTTATTGGGGTTTTTTCACCTTTACGGTTTTCCCCAAGTAAACTCTATGTCTCTTGTGTGCTTGCATTATTGTGTCAATGATTTATATGTTGTAGATATGATGTACATGTTGTTCTCTCAGTTGAGATCCTAGATTAGATTGAAGTAAATTATGAAAAACTAACATGGTATCAGAGCTATCCTGAAAGAAGGCATGGCATGGCATGTATGACACTTGTTGCACTTGCAATGCTAGGGCTTGATATAGCAAAAACCAGTTATAGTAGAACTTTCGCTATAAATAAATTTCGGCAAGGTTTCATGGTCTAAAAATCATATAGGGAGAAGCTAAGATCCCCATGTACCTTATGTCCAAAGGAAAACCTCTAATTCGTTGTACTTTGTGATTTATGATCTATACAATATAGGGTTTCTGCCTCTTCCAGATCTCAGTCATAAATAGGTGACCTTAGAAAAAGGTCATAACTTGGGCTAGGAAGCTCCAAATGCAATTCCATAAAAAGTGGCAGGTAGGGAACAGACTATACTTTGCAGTTTCAAAGGAAAATTTGAGGGGTGAAACTTTGCAGTTTTCAAATTTTGAGTATACCAGCTTGATCAGCTCATCAAGGTGCATATTTCTATCCTTTCGAAAGTTTGAAATTCAAAGTTTGCATTTTTAGGGTTTCTCTGACAAACCCTAATCCAACTCCAGATCCAGTTCTTGCAAATCAAGTGGATTGGGCTAATCCTAGAAGAGAATGGATTGGTCATCTGCATAAGTGAAGAAGTTCCTGTTTTAGAGGGAGATGAGGCTAAGGCCTTACATAAGAAGATTACAAGCAATCTCGACAGGTATGACTTATCCATGTATGTTTCAAGATTTTTTCATGATTAATTTTATGGTATGTTTGTCTTCATGTTATTATGATTAGTACAATCTTGATTAAATTTAGACTTGTTGTATCACCTTAGTAAAATTATGAATGCATGATAGAAGATATTCATTGATTAGGGTATTGACACTTATGATTGTGCTAATGCATTATGGTGTTGTATGAGGTTTATGTTGTCTGTAGCTAGGGTTTTCACCCTATCTTGTGAAAATGAGCACCTACTAAGGAGAAGGTACTCCTTAGTAAGTAACAGTTCAGTAAAAACAATAACAGCAAGACAGTAAATGAAAAGAGTAAATTTAAACTAGCATGTGGATGAGACAATAAAAGAGATCAAAAAATGGATTTTGTATTGATTATACCTCCAATGTGAGGTTGGTGAAGCTCTTGCAGTAGTCCAAGAGGGCTGCTTCCAAGATCCAGTGTTGTTCTTTCTCCTTCTCCAAAGGGTTTTGGATATGGGCCAAAGGAGCACTCAAATGTGAAAAAAGCTCAAAAGGGCGAGCTAGGGTTTTAGGAGTGATTTTGGCAGAGTAAAGATAGGGGTGACTGTGGATATGAAATGGGGAGCCTCCATCACCGGTTTATAGGTTTTTTAGTGGTGGAGTGTTGACCCATGGTTTTGGGCACCATATGGTTTAAGTCAGCTATATAGGGTTTTTGCTTCATTTTTTCCCTCTTTTTCCTCTTTTTTGTATTTTTTATTCCCTTTATAGAGGGTTTTTGCTATTTTTGGAGGAATTTAACTTATTTTGGAGAAAAAAGGGGGTTTTGGGCCTTTTGGAGGCTTTTTTAATGTTTTTTTTGGCCTTTTGAAGGCTTTTTTAATGTTTTTTTTGGCCTTTTGGAGGCTTTTTAATGGTTTTTTGGGGTTTTGGAGGCAAATATGGTAGGAAATATGGACCAATGAGTCATGTCATGGGGTAGATGAGGTAGTGAGCACTATTTGGGTGTTAACAGATTGCCCCCTGATGTGTGAGGGCAAGAGCTCATTGTATGGCTGATAGACATCATAGGTCTTTTATGGTTTTCCTGGGATGTGGAGAGGAGAAGAAACGAACTAAAGCCCGGAACAATGGTCCTGAACAAACTGCAAAAACTGAAAGTACATGACCTCAATAGTGAATGAGGAATAATCTCAACATATGGACGAGGCGAGCATTCCCATGCTCGTATCAAGATCTATAACAATAATAATGGTGTCCAAAAAATGGGGACCTGAAATATACATGGCCTCAAATAATGAATGAGGGATAATCTCAATATATGGACGAGGCGGGCATACCCATGCTCGTATCAAGATATATAAAAAATAACAGTGAGGCACAAAAATGGGGACCTGAAAGATACATGGAGAGCCACTGTGTACATCATAAGGGTCCAGAGGGGACACAGAATCTGGGACATACTGCTGGGCGGACCATCTCTGAACTAAATAACTGATACATTGGAATAACAATAGTGCTACTGAGTGTGGTACCAGAGGAACTGATGAACTGCTGGGGCATAATAACGGGGATTCATACCCTCAATGGTACATTGGACTGGAGCTAAACTGGGTACTCAAGGAAGCATATAACTGGATGGCTTCCGAATACAATCACCAACGCAACTCAGACATCCACGGGAACATATAACTGGGTGTTCCAAAGTGACTCACCAATGTGTTAGAGTCGGTGGAAATCCGGGGTCTTCGACCAATAAATGAAGGGATATACACCCTACACGATTCTCAACGATGCGATCAAGGTGCTGAAGTCGAGCATCTGAGAAACAACCATTCGGAAAGGAACTGAAGACTCCTTTCAAAATGGTCCGTAGGCACTCACCACAGATGGTGATGAGTCCAAGGCGCAAGGACCTCTGGGTCTATCCTCTGGAATAGATGGGCTGTCATTGACAGAGGGAGACCTGCAACTAGCAAGGCAATGATATTTCCTTGATAGGAGCACGAGGTGGAGAATTGAAGTGTGAGAGTACTGATGGTAGGATTGACATACTGTGGGGGTGGGGGATAACTAGGCAAGTAGAGTGGGTGGACTCAAACTTCCTTTGTTTAGAGTATGATGGCGGGGATGATCGGGCAACATATGAAACTGACTAGTTGGAAAGGGATCATAGCTATAATGGATCAAGGATAGTGACTAGGATGAGTGATATTCAAGTTGGTGTAAGATGGCAAGAGACTGCGGAATACTCTGAACAAAGGCGACCTTATTGGGGGTGCTGCCGAGGTGATCGATCATAGTGCCAAGAGGCATGGGGGGGACTTCTTCATGTGTTAAGGAACTAGAAGAAGTTTGTTCAAAACGGTACTGTCATGTGGATTTGTACGAGCCCAGGACAGTTCATGCTCGTGATTGCTTTCAATTTTAAGGAGTTTGAAAGCGATAAGAAGACTCTGTAATAATGGAATGGTACCGTCGTGTGGATTTGTACGAGCCCACGACAGTGCATGATCGTGGTTGCTTTCAATTTTAGAGAGTCTAAAAGCAATAAGAAGACTCCAGGGGGGTTCTTTTTCATGTGTTAGTCTCCAAGGCCCGAAAAAGCATAAAATGATGCAATGAAGAACTCTTCTAGCCGGTGTGACTAGAGTATTCATTTTTTGTAATTAGTCTACCAGGTCTGGAAAAGGGTTAAACTTATACCAAATAGACGCCCTTTCAGGTACTTTAACGAGCATGAAAGGAAGCAAGATTGCTCGACGATCTTTTCATTCCTTTAGGAGTCAGAAAATAGCTTAACAGAAACTCCCTAAGTGCCTTTTTCGTAAAGGACTTGTCCGGCCCGAAAAAGGGATAAAATTATACCGAACAAAAAGAATGGCCAGGTAAGGAGGAAGTGCTCAATCAAGGAACATCGATGAGAACCAAGAATGAGGGTTGGGGGGAACACTGGTGGCCCTCCTTGTGGGATGATGAATGGTGGTAAAATAACGAAATAATTGCAGTATGACTGGAGTGAATGGCTCATGTAAAAATGTGTAACAATCCGATGGCGATTGATGTGGTGCGCAAATCGAGGCAACAAGGTGTCAGGACACAATGTTGAAATTGGTACTAGTGAGAGCGAGAAATGATCTCAAGCATCATCACGAGCTCGGAAAATTGAATCCGGTGATATAAAAAGTGTCAAAAACAGAGAACGACCGAGGTGGTATGCAAACCGAGGCGACGGGGGGTGTTTTGGAAAAAATACCCAAAAAATCTGAGGGTGAGAGCGAGAAATGATCTCAAGCATCATCACAAATGCGGAAAAATGAATCCAATGACATAAAGTATATCAAAAATGGGCTAAAGTCGATGTGGCACACAAATCGAGGCGGCAAGGTGTCATGTCACGATGTCAATAAAGGTTCTGGTGAGAGCGAGAAATGATCTCAAGCATCATCACAAGTATGGAAAAATGAATTCGGCGATATAAGGAACGTCAGAATGGACGATGGGGGGCATTTTGGAAAAAATACTCAAAAAATCTGAGGTGAGAGCGAGAAATGATCTCAAGCATTATCACAGGCACGGAAATATGAATCCGACGGTGCAAATGCTGCAAAAAACGGAGGTCATAAAGACTCCGGAATGGTCAAAGGAAATAACTAGGTTAAAAAATGGTTGCAAATAAAGGTGAGCCCACCAAGCCAAGGATGCAGTGGTGGGGAGAAATGATTACCCGCGGGGGAATAATACTAGGTGTATCAAATCAAATCATATATACAAGTGACATGTGACTTCAAAAATGGTTGAGATCACCCATGTGAAAAAGTGAGTAGGGTTAATGACCTGCCCCCATGCTATGCACATGGGGTTTGTGATTGTTGATCACATATGTGTTGGTTTGAACAATGGGATCATTGACATGCTGAGATAGATGTGATGGGGTAGGGTCAAAATGATTGATCATGCCCCCTATCCCAGGGTTGAGGTAATCTATTATGCCCCCTAACTCAGCGGTGTCAACGTGGTGTTCTATGATAGCGGGGTGAGGACCAGGCATTTCGATATAGGACCAGCCAAAGACATCGCGGAACTCTTGGAAAAAAAATTTGTACTCTCCGATCTTGTACTCAGTGCAGGAGGCTCCTAACGTAATGAGTTCATGAGCACTAGCTGGGGCAGAGATATCAATGTCGATTGTGGGTGAAATGTTGGCCATGTTATCTTCCTCGAAAGCATCATGGGCGGGAATGGGATCTTTAAACCAGTCGACTTTGGTGGGAAGGAAATCTTTGGACTCAACCGAGAATTGGGTGGATGTGGTGGAGGAGGACTCTTCCGGGAGGAAATAAGAGCGATAGTGCATATCTTCCTAGGGGTAATCAAGGGCAGTAAGAGCCTCTAGAATCTCCTCATCATTGTGGAAACTTTGGGTTGTCAAATTGGTTGGCGAGGGAGTACTAGTAAAAGATCATATAAATGGTATTAATATCTCTAATTGGTGGGGATGCTGGGGGGTGGATCTCTTCAATGGTAGGGGGATCCGTCTCGAGGTCCAAGTTATTAATCTCATAGAGAGCTGCTCTTTAATCTGGGATATTGGGACAGTGATGTGAGTAATGGTTGTAAATACTGCATATTGCACAAGGGTGATTGGTACGCAGTGATTTATCATGAGGCTTAGGGGTAGGGTCGAGTTGGACAACCGGGATGTTGGGGTCGTCGTCAAGCATTTGCATGTGTTCCTGTAATGTGGGTAATTGTGGACATTGATGGGTAACATGGCCTAACTCATCACACAATGAGAATTTGGGAGGAGAACGAAACACGGGGGTATTCTTAACTGATTAGGTGGGGGTAAATCAGTGTATGGTTGTGGGCCTCTGCCCCCAGTGTGCTTGATAAGAGGGGATGGATTAGTGGATGATGAAGGGGTAGTGACACCAGGAGGTGGTTGACTAGTAGTGGTGATGGGTTGCACCGGTTGTAGGATGACATTTGGTGTCAGAGGGGAAACGGGAGGCGTGATGTACCATACAGGTAATCCTAAAGTTAAACCGGGGAGGCTGAGGGTAGCCATAACCGGGGCGCTTACTACTCCCGAAGGGGGGAATAGGAAGGGGATTGTATGGATGGGTGTAACACCAACATGACTAGGTACCAATGGTGGTTGGGGTAGCAAGGGCTATTGATGGTTGGGTGTTGGTGTATTGTGGGAAAGGGTACATAAGTCAGATATTTCGGTTGCTGGTGACGAAGGTGGAATGGACTGGAATGTCGAGGTCATTGGTGTATCTGAGTAAACTCTGGGTCCCACTGAGGAAACCAACGAGGTAGATGCACCATTAACAGGTTGTTCAATCATGGGGAGAACATTTTTGGGTGCAGCGGGGGCATTGGGATCGTAGTAGGTGAGTTGGTCAACTTTAACCATGCGTCCGTCACGGGGGAACATCATGGTACGAAAAATGGATGAGGAAACCGCCCGCATGGCATACATGTAACTGCGGCCAAGTAAGAGGTTATAATAGAGTTGGACATTGATGACCTCTATGTCAATAAGCACTATTTTACCAGCCAACTAGACGGGGACATTAGCTAAGAGACCTTGGGGTTGAGCCAAACGGTCGTCGTAGGCTCGCAGCGCAGTGGTGGACTGCTGGAGTGTAGGGGATCCCAACTTCTGCCAAATGAATGTGGACATAACGCATGTAGAGGCACCTTCATCAATGATGCATCGATGGATGACAAGATTCTGAACGAATACAGAAACTTGGAACGCTAAAGTGGAAGGAAGGCGTGGTTCGGATTGGTCCAAATCGAAGGCCATCATTCATGAATCATTTGGGTCAATAGCACCAATGGCTAAAAGCAAGGTCTTGCGCTGTGTTGGACAATTTTTTAAGACCTCTAACGCAGACATGGCTATAGGGGACTGGGCTAAGTCATCTACAATGTTGTAATTAGACGCAACGTGAGCATTGGGGTTATTGTTGATGCGGCGAAGTGGGAAGCGAGGGGCTTTGGAGGCACCATCTAGTGGAGCCGCAGGTATGCGTAATGGTTGATCGGTGGGATGAGCGTTAGTATTTTTGTCGGCAGGAGGGGCTTCAGGGGTGGAGCCATATTGGTTCCGACGGCTTTGAATGTTGACATTGGTGGATGACATCATTAACAAGTGATGGGTACCTTAGTATATCATGGGTTGATCAGGAGCAGCATAAGTGATTTGCTGTTGTGGGGGAACGTTTCCTTGAGGGGGAGACAACAACTGAGTGTTCACTACGCCTTGGGTTAGTAAAGGGTTTTGTAGCACCAAGGGTTGATTCTGAGGTGGTGGGGGGTTGGGCAGCGCCGGAGGAGCCACGTGCCCTTGGTGGTGGGCATCATCAGTCCAGAGTTGTCGAGCTCGCTCCAAATGTGGGCAAGCGTGCGTGTAGTGGCCATAGACCCTGCAAATAGAACAAGGATGGTTTGTTCACAAATTAGGATTTTTGGCTTGCTTGGTTGGCCGATCAGGGTTTTGGTTGGCAGGCGCCGCGTTATTATTGTTTGGGGGATTAGGAGGTTGGCCACCTTGATATGGAGGGGGGTTATTTCAGCGGTTACGACCTTTGCTGCGGTTTTGCTGGCCCTGATGGCATTGGTTATTTTGGTTGGGTTGCGGATTTTGTTGCGCATACACTTTCCCTTGGGTGGCAGGTGGGTTCTGGGGTTGTGTGGGTGTGGGAGCAGGCTACGGTGGATAATAAGTAGGTGGAGGCGGTGCAGGTGTTGAACCTTGTGGGGGTTGCTGATATGCCTGTGCAACGGGTTGTGGGTTTGCCGCAGGTGCTGCCTGTGGATGATAATAAGTGGGAGGGGCTTGAGAGGGTACAGGAGCTTGCGCGACCGGTGGGTGGTAATATGGTTGAGGTGCGATTGAGGGGGCGAAAGCGGGGGATGCATGACTAAAGCACTGAGGTGGACATGAGGGTCCGTGGGAATGGTGATGATGTTCCATGGGAGCATATGAATTGGTTGCTCTGGACTGGGATGTAGCTTGCGAAAGGTCGGGGCTAGGGCTAGGACATGCTATGGAAAATGGCTAGTTATACGAGGCAATACGGCCAATGAATCCATCTGCAGCATGGGATGCCCCTGGCGCATCGTGTCGGGAGGACTTGCCGCGGGGGGCATCAGGTATGATGGAATATAGATAACCAGACTGGGCGTAAATAAGGTCAAATTGCTGGTATTTGAGGATGGCCTCTTCTTCGGACTGGGGTTGCTTGGATGCCACATCCTTGGCAATGACAGGAAGGAGAGATTTTAGAAACCAATCTAAGAAGAAACGGTCATCTAACTTGATTTTGCAGGGGCTTCGGCGTCGACGGCACTCATGAATGTGGTCAGTGATGTGGGTAGCCATGTTTTGTCTGCAAGATAGTAGGATCTCAACTCCCACGTCATAGCGGACAGGTAACTGAAAGAACTGTAGGAAATTCAAGGAAAGGGAATTAAAGGTGGCATGGGTCCCATGGAGCTGCTCGATGTACCACTTAGCTACAGAGCCAATGAGGGTGCGCTGTAACAGATGGAGGCGAACAGAGTTTTCCACTATGGAGTTGTAGGAACACCATTGATGGAAGGACATAATATGGTTTGGGGGTCTTCACTTTCCTTACCCTCAAACTTTGGGATGTCTGATGGGAGCTTGGTGGGCATTTGAGGCCACACAGGGTCATGTCTGATGGGGTCGTTAGTCAATCTGGCCAGGTCAGGAAGGTTGAGACTAGCCATGAATGGAAAACTAGTAGAAAGATGTGACATACTGGTGGTTGGGACCACATTGGGGCCAATGCCCCCAAGTGGAGGGACTGGGTTCGGGTTGGGGATGTTGCCCCCAGGTGGAGGAACGAAGGTGGTATGGGATGGTCCTACACCGCCAAGGGTAGTGTGAGTCACTAGTGGAGTTGGGAGGGGTATGCTGGCTACTGGAATGGGTACAGTGATCGGAATGGTGGATGTGGGCCCCATCGAGGGCATACCCAAAGCGGGTGTGGTAGCTGGGGTGGTGGTGGATGCTCCACCAATGGTCCCTACAAAGAAAGGGTTGGAAGTGATGCCAGCCATGGGGCTGGTTGGTGCAGTATAAGTGGGGTTCTCGGACTCTGCCTCAGAATCAGAGGTAAAATAGGGGGCGTTAGTGCCAGGGGACGGAGCTCTGAATCGTTGATGAGTGGAGTCAAGTGATGAATCTCTACGTCTATGACGGGTAATGTCAAGCGAACTGTGTTGCGGGGGCTCGCCCCGGAGGCACCGAGAATGTCTCGGGGACTCAATGGTGACAGATGGTGTCAAGTATCTGGGGGTTGTGTTGAGTGAAAAATAGCTCAAAAACCCTAATGCAACCAAGTGTGCAGAAGGAGAGTGCAAAAAAGACGGCACTCAGGCCAACAACCAGCTCAAAACACTCACTGTAATAGCTGTGCTACAATAAGTGGTGCGTCAATAAAAATGGTCAGAATACCAACAAGCAGCAGGTTTCCTAGAAAATAAAAATAGTAGACTCGCTAGACCAAAAGGAGCTAAGGGAGCAGGAAAACACCTAGCTAAATAGTATTCTGACTCAACCAAACATATCCTCTGCAAGGTGATGAAATCCAAGTCAGACAATATGGATAGTAGAGCTAAGTGGCTAAATATATCCCCCTACTGGGAGGGACACCGGGAAGTCAATCCTAGAAGAAAGGAAACTAAGATACCCCGTTCATGACACGTCTAGAAAAGGTGAATCTGCAATTTGGTTCTATCGCTGTTGTACCCCTATACGGGTGGTACACTGAGAACTACGAAAGGTATCCTTTGGTTACTGAATGGATTGCAGTATTCCACTCAGGCCTCCAGAACCAATCTGGTTACTTCAACCCTCTTAGGGGAGAGGCCCTCTGATAAACTGGTTGTGACTGTGCCAAAAATACTAGGGGATTTTGGTTCCCTAATGGACAAAAATTATGTCTCAAGTGTAAGTGACCGAGGGGTGTTATCTGGATGCCTATTCCCCCCAACCCTAACTAACTACAATATTCTTATGTGTTCCCCAAGTGAGGTTAGAATTTTGGTTGTGTTAAGCAGTATTTTAGGGCTCACTTGAATTAGGTGACAGAGTGTGTGCGTGTGAGATAATGAACCCAAACAAAAAGTGCCACGGAGTGAGCAACTTTATAACTAGTAATAACAATGCAGAAATTAAACTTTGAAATGCAAAATTTTCTCTTTTCAATTAAAATGCTGAAATTTTAAAAAATTCTGTAAAAGGAACAGAAATAACACTGCAGAAAAGGGCTGTAGGTCAGTATGGCTGCAGATAAAACAGGTGGCTGTGCAGGTGCAGAAAATATTGCAGCAAAGTGTTGGGTTCAAACAGGGAAAAAATGCAGAAAACAAATTGCGGGTCTGCGACGAAACTACGCGGTTGGATCATGGGAAACAGCTCGACAGTCGCGGGCGAACTGCAGGAAAATGGCTGAAAGCAGTAGGCGGATCACAGGAAAATGGCTGAAAGCCGCAAGCGGGTCGCCGGAAAATGGTTGAAAGCCGCAGGCGAATTGCAGGAAAATGGCTGAAAGCCACTGGCGGATCGCAGGAAAATAGTTGAAAGCCTTAAGCGGATCATAGGAAAATGGATGAAAGCCACAGGCGGGTCGCAGGAAAATGGCTGAAAGCCGTAGGCGGACCGCAGGAAAATGGCTGAAAGCCGCAGGCAGGTCACAGGAAAATGGTTGAAAGTCGCAGGCAGATCGCAGGAAAATGGTTGAAAGCCGCAGGCGGATCGCAGGAAAATGGTTGAAAGCCGTAGGCAGATCGCAGGAAAATGGCTGAAAGCCGCAGGCGGATTGCAAGAAAATGGCTGAAAGCGATAGTAGGATTGGAGGAAAGGGATGAACAGCGACAGTCGGATCGTAGGAAGCAGGATGAGAGCCGCGGTCAGATCGCAAGTAACAGACTGAAAATTGCCGGGAGATCGCGGGAAACCGTCTGAGAGCCGCGGTCGGATCACATGTAACAGTCTGAAAGCCACAGTCGGATCGCAACTGTGGGGAAAAAATACACGATTTACGGTAGCAAACCCAACTGCAGAAAGGGACAACCAAAAGGAAAAAACAGAAAAATATTGCAGAAAACTAAAAACGTCTAAAAACTATAACCAGAAATTCAAAGGAACACTAGGGGAGTCACCAAAACTGTAGCTAGTGTTTTCACCCTAGGTTGTGCAAATGAGAACCTACTAAGGAGAAGGGACTCCTTAGTAGCAGTTCAGTAAAAACAATAACAACAAGATAGTAAATGAAAAGAGTAAATTTAAACTAGCATGTGCATGAGACAATAAAAGAGATCAAAAAATGGTTTTTGTATTGATTATACCTCCAATGTGAGGTTGGTGAAGCTCTTGCAGTAGTCCAGGAGGGCTGCTTCCAAGCTCTAATGTTTTTCCTTCTCCTTCTCCAAAGGGTTTTGGATATGGGCCGAAGGGGCACTCAAATGTGAAAATAGCTCAAAAGGGTGAGCTAGGGTTTCAGGAGTGATTTTGGCAGAGTAAAGATAGGGGTGACTGTGGATATGAAATGGGGAGCCTCCATCACCTATTTATAGGGTTTTTAGTGGTGGAGTGCTGACCCATGGTTTTGGGCACCATATGGTTTAGGTCCACTATATAGGGTTTTTGCTTCATTTTTCCCTCTTTTTCCTCTTTTTTGTATTTTTTATTCCCTTTTTAGAGGGTTTTTGCTATTTTTGGAGGAATTTAACTTATTTTGGGGGGAAAAGGGGGTTTTTGGCCTTTTGGAGGCTTTTTTAATGTTTTTTTTGTCCTTTTGGAGGCTTTTTAATGGTTTTTTGGGGTTTTGATAGAAAATATGGTAGGAAATATGGACCAATGAGTCATGTCATGGGGTAGATGAGGTAGTGAGCATTGTTTGGGTGTTAACATTGTCCGCTAACATGAAAGGTACACCAAGAAAGACAAATCATGTTCTAGTTCAAGAACATATGATCATGATGACATGAAGACAAAGATTCATCTATTGTCATGGATCACTTAGAAGATCTACTTACGAGGTATGTATAACTGGGTTCTATAATGATTAACCTATGAGATATGCAGGTTACTAGCACAAGTCATTGAAGAGAACAAGAAGACATCATGTGGGTACGTTAGACATAACTAGCTAACATACCAATCCAGGTATGTTTTTCCTATATTAAGTTAGAATCCTACCTTGTGTTAGGATCCCTTATATAAGTATACGTGGTATGATTGGTTATGTTTATTCATAAAGTTAGAAATGTAAGTAATCAAGGGTTTATGCATTTTATGTCTCTTATCTTGATTGGTGATTTAACTAACCTATGATCAAATAAGAATATGCATGAATAAAAGAAGACTTCCCTTAAACCTTGAATACTAATGTTTATTATCTGTGTTTGAAATGATCATGACTATACATGTTTAAGATTATTGTGTTTTGATAGTATTAAGATTATACTAATGAATGTGTGATTATGTATGAGAGCTCGAGGATAACACAATGATGATACTAATAAGCATGCATAGTGATGGATATAAGTTCAAGGACATGTAATCCAGGAAGCAAAGATCAAGAGGGAGCACACTCCAGTTGTTACTACAAGGAAGCAAAGATCAAGAGGGAGCACATTCTAGTTGTTACTACAAGGAAGCAAAGATCAAGAAGGAGCACACTTCAACAGTTTCTACAAGGATGCAAATATTCAAAGGGAGTTGACCACTTCTCACAATCCACATCAGAATAGAGTTGCAGAAAAGAAGCAAAGACTAAGAGGGAGTCAACCCAACAAACAAACAAAGATAAGTATTTGAGTTATCATTCGTTGCATATTTTATTGTTTAAATAATACTGTTCAATAATGTATATACTCATGTTCCTAGAATTAGGTTGTGTATTATGCATATTATAAAAGTTGCATTGATGAACAATATACTACTAATATACATGGGTAAGTGGCCTATGGCACTATACAACATTCCATTACTACTTATCTAGAATGAAACCTCTTTGCTGACATGTTGGGAGTTGTGCACACTCTTAACAATGTTCTGGTAGAGATTGGAAGGCATCTAGAAAGTTACAAGATATGGATAAATGTTGTATTGAAGCATTGGCTAAGATAATTGCATGATTGTATGACATATTTCTTCATGTGTAAGAATTTGTTCTGAAAACTATGAGATGTTTTCTAATCATGCAATTTAACTTGTTGTGTAGGAAAGATCGTAAACCATCACCTACAAAAGAAGGACTACAACATTTGTTCAGCAACAAAGTTATCTATTGAAAATATTGGAGATATTGAAGTTCCTAGGATCTGGGAAGAATGCCATGATTGAGGAGTATCAGTCAATCATGAAGATGTTTGGGATGCAGTCCCAAGACTGGAAGGGGATTCTGTAGTGACTTCCAAGAGGATCTACAAGATCAAGCATGCTGCAGGTGGTAGCATAGAGACTTTTGATCCTATAGCCAGATACACTTCCATTAGATCTGTACTTGCTCTGGCTGCAGTGATGAAAGGGAAGATACACCATATGGATTTAAAGACAACTTTCGTGAGTGGTGTAGTTGAAGAAGAAGTGTATGTGGGGCATCCACTTGGTTCTGAGACACATGACAAGGAGTCATATATGCACAAAACTTGGTATGGTAGGATAGACAGCTTTCTATCCAGTTTGGGATTTACCAAGAGTAAAGCAGATTCCAACCTTTACTACAAGGTTGAGGAAGGAAATCCAGTGATATTACTTTTGTATATGGATGACCTGTTTATTACAGGTGAAGATAGATTGATTTTCGACACGCAGCGGAAGCTTGTTGCCGAGTTCGAGTTGAAGAACTTGTGGATGATGCACTACTTTCTAGGAATGGAGGTGTAGCAGAGTGTAGATGGAATATTCCTTGGACAAGGGAAGTATGCAGTAGAGATCCTGAAGAGGTTCGGGATAATGGACTACAAGGCCATGGCCACACCTATGGCATCGAACCTGAAGCTTTTGTGTGATGATTCATCTGAGCCGGTTGATGTCATGATGTATCGTTAGATGATTGGGTCCTTGATGTACCTGACGAACACGAGACCATATATTTTCTTTGCGGTGAACACATTGAGCCAGTTCCTGATAGATCCGAGGAGTGTTCACCTAGTTACTGCAAAGCGTGAAGGGTACAGTGGATTATGGGCTCAAGTATGAGGCAAATCAAAAGTTTAACCTCGAGGGTTATGTTGATTCGGATTAGGCAGGCAGTGCCATTGATCGAAAGAGCACTTCGGGGTGCTGCTTCAGTATGGGATCAGGTGTGATCTCTTGGTTTAGCAGGAAGCAGTCCTATGTGGCACTGAGTACAACTGAAGCAGAGTATGTCGCAGCTTGTTCAGCTAGTTGTGAGGTAGTATGGATTAGGAAGCTACTATCTGACTTGTTTGATCTCTAGTTGAGTGCTACTTGTATATATTGCGACAACCAGAGTTGTGTGAAGTTGTCAGAGAACCCAGTGTTCCATGACAAGTCGAAGCATATTGAGATCAAGTTCCACTATATCAGGGATATGGTGCAGAGAGGAGCGGTGAAGCTCCTGTATGTTGCGACAGACAAGCAGATAGCCAATGTGTTGACCAAGCCACTTTCCAGAGTGAAGTTTGAATACTTTAGAGGGAGACTTGGTGTTATTCAGACCGAGATTCCTTCCAAGGGGAAGTGATGAGTTCGGAGACACATATGCACACGAGCCGTTCCGACATGGTGGTAGGTTAGTCCTCCCATGGTCGTTGATGTAAGTGTTGGGGTCGTTCCGACATGTTGGAAGGTTAGTCCTCCCATGGTCGTTGATGTAAGTGTTGGGGCCATTCCGACATGGTGGCAGGTTAGTCCTCCCATGGTTGTTGATGTAAGTGTTGGGGTCGTTCTGACATGGTGGCAGGTTATTCCTCCCATGGTCGTTGATGTAAGTGTTGGGGCCGTTCCGACATGGTGGCAGGTTGGTCCTCCCATGGTCGTTGATGTAAATGATGTGAGCCTTTCACATGGTGGTAGGTTAGTCCTCCCATGGTGAGTGTAAGTGTTGTGTGTGTGCATCTGGGTTGTGCTCCGTGGACTATGTGGTGATCTGAAGACATTGATGTGACAATATGGTACACAGGTTTTGCAGAGGCATATGATCAATCCTGAGATTCTCTTACAGGTTTTGTAGAGGCAATGTAATCAGTACTGAGAGATCTTGCAGGTTTTGCAGAGGTAGTGTAATCAGTCCTAAGGTGTACATACTTGATGGCTTGCTCGCAGAGATGATGATGATCAAGATGATCATGTGATGATGTACATCAGGTTGATGTATGGTGAGTATCAGGTTAATACTCTGTGGTCGTGGACAGGTTGTGCAGTGGCATGTAAAATATCTTGGGAGATTCGATAGGTTGGGTTGTGTGCTCGTAAAAGGACTGGAATGCTCTTGTGAGGTTTTGCAGACGCACGTAATAAGTCCTGAGGATTCCATAGTATGGTCAGTGATGATGAAGACCTGTAGGTGGTGGGACTACATCCATTATGAAAAAGGACTGGCTCTGTATAAATTCCTATGACGAGTAGATTCAGAGATTGATTGAGATAGCAGCAGCAGTGATGATGAAGATGACTCGATGACGATTATCCAGTGACGATGATCCAGAGAAGAAGACTTGTGCTAGAAGACCTATGTCAAGAAATACCATCCTAGTTAAGAGAGAGTGTTGATGTATATGTAACTTCAGAATGTATTTCATATATGTATATTGTACTCCTATAGATATGGTATTATTCCTCTATATGGAAGTGTCGTCATTTATATTGTAAGTGTCGTAACTTATACTTGATGGGTTATTAGACCACCTTGTTGGGGTCGGCCCTGTATAAGTCATGTGGGTCGAAGGGTTATTAGACCACCCTATTGGGGGTCGGCCATGTGGTTCAAAGGGTTATTAGACCACCCTATTGGGTGTCGGCCCAATCAACATTATGTTATGTGGTTAAGTTAAGGCCGACCTAGTAAGGGTTATTAGGAAAGTCAAGTCAAGTATAAATAGAGTGCAGGAGGCACTCTATTTCATCATTCTATTCTCTCTCACACTCTCGGGAGAGTGGCGCACTTGTGGAGGAGGAGAAGCTACCACTAGGAGATGTCTATCTCTTATGCTTGGGTTGTATCATTGCTCTATCTATCTCTGAGGAAGTTATTGGGGTTTTTTCACCTTTATGGTTTTCCCCAAGTAAACTCTGTGTCTCTTGTGTGCTTGCATTATTATGTCCATGATTGATATGTTGTATATATTGTTCTCTCAGTTAAGATCCTAGATCAGATTGAAGTAAATTCTGAAAAACTAACAAAAAGATCATTTGACTATGTGTTTGATGTGTTTGGCATTGGTTTGAATTCTGATTAACTATTAAACAAACTCCAACTATTTGTAGACAGTGCTTCGAGGAAGTTGGAATACGAAGCCTTCAATCACTCTGAAATTACTCAAACTAAGTTACCAAATGCCTTGTGATGGTAAAAGGAAGAGTGTTAACACACGGTATGATTATGGGAATAAAATTGGGTATCCTGGAGTGTTTTTTCGATATTTCCTTTTTACATAGAATATAAAGCAAGATAAAATATAATATAAAATAGAATTTTTACAAACATGAATGCATCGTGGTCGTAAATGCTGCGCACTGTATCACAATCTGTGGGAAGCTTGAATAACAATAAATCTAATTTAGCTTCTTTTATAACAAAACTAGTAACTACTTATGATATGGACGATCAATGATCAAAATTGAAGGGCTACTCTTAATTTAATGTTGAAGGGTAAATATTCATCCAACCATTCCATGATGAAAAGTTGAAAAAATATTTGTACTTCAATTGAAAAGAGTAAACAATGTATACAGTTCGAGAAAAAATATTCTAATCAAAACACTGCTCTTCAAATTGTTTACAATGTTTATAATGGATTGAACACTAGATAAATATGTTCTAATTTCAATAAAAAGTGATAACATATATACCTTATAATCAAACCATGCAAAAATGTGTGTGAGAGTGGGAACAATTAGAGCATAATCCTTAATGTGTAAGGTTTGTTATAACAATAATTACACTACCTTTTGGATAACTTTCCTAGGAATCCCACATATGCATCATAAATGTTGTTCCAATCAATAATGTCAAAAAGGATATGTCTTTTTTACATTGGGCTTGGGATGGGGTAGAGATAAAGACGTTAGGGGGCCTTGCCATGAAGATGAGTAACTCTTGTTGGCCAAATATGGCGATGAAAAATGGAAATTTTACCCATATATTAAATTGAAGCCCTCGAAACTCATATTTTCCATATGAATTTCGACATGCAGTTAAAACACGAAATGTAGAGAATTATGTTGGCTTTCCAATGATATTTTTTTAAAAATATACCAATGTCATTTATCGTGTCAAATTCTCATTTAATGAAACGTGTGTCCTTAAAAATTTGAAGAGCAATTAACAAGTGGCTTGTGTGTGTGCAAAATAATTTAATGTTAAAGTAATAATTTTAATAAATGAAATATGTGAACATGATCTAGACAGAATGCAATAGTGCATACATATTTTTCTTTTAATTTTACTCGAAAAATTATATTTATTATTATTTTTCAAAACTGACAAGTGAATATTTCAATCACATTTTGCACACATGTGCATGTGTGTGCCAAATATTTTGATTGTCTACATAATTTGCAAAACTAAAAATATCATTTTGAAGAGGACGCACTAATGTAGTGCTTGTATATTTTTTCAAATTTTTTGGATGGGTATTTTGAATGTGGTTGATTTATCTTTGAGCTCATTCGAAGTTGTCGACAGGTTTTTTAGGGTAAGCTTTAGCATAAATTTAAAAAAAAATGACATACGAAGATAAAAATTCGTAAATTATATGTATATGGATAGAGGATTCTCTGACGAATCCAACGGTATCAATTCCTCCCATTAATGTGTATTTAATGATATAGTTTAAGCCCCTGAAAGGCAGACAAAATTTCCTTTCTGCATAGAAAAGGGCTTTATGCCTTTTTAGGCTCTCGATCGAGGTATTTGCTAGATCGAGGTTTTTTAAATACCTCGATCAAGGGATAACTAAGAACTCGATCGAGGGTTTGACATAGACCTCGATCGAGGTCTTTTCCAGCCCTCGATCGAGGTTCTTTGCTCCAAAATTATTTCATTGAGAAACTTGCTTCCTCAAAAAAATAGGACTTGGCAATGGATAAATAGATAAAAAATTTAAGTAATAGTTTTAAATGCATTTTAATGAAATAATACCCTTAACCTGTTAAAAAAATTACTTTTAAACTATTCAAATTTAATAAGTAACAATATTTTGGATTTTATAAATAAATAAGTGTTAGTTTTGGGTGATCTTATATAAGAAAACACTGCCATGATTTCACCAAGGGTAATATTTAATACAACACAAGTAAATGAAATATACAAAAGATGATCACTATTTATATGATGATCACGGAGATAATGATCATTTCATTTTTAATCACAAACAAGGATTCCAGGATTTTGAAACTTATGCTAAATTAGAGCAATAATTAGACAACAAACGATGAAAATTATTTAACTTGTTGTCTAAAATCATTGCTCGAATTTAGCATAAGATTCACATCATGGAATATCCTCCAATGCGGTCCAACCTAATGTTGATATCTTCTATCAGCCACTCTTCGCGTTTAAAATGAGCCCGGGCCAACCGTGGGCTCCATTTTTTCCTATTTAACTTTAATAGCCCTCGATTGAGGTTTGATAGCTCGATAGAGGTCTATTATAAACCCTTGATTGAGGTATTTTTAAACCCTCCATCGAGGTATTTTTAAGCCCTCGATCGAGGGTTTAAAATCTCGATCAAGGGTTAAAAATACCTCGATCGAGGAATTGCTACATGTATTTTTCTGTCTCGCTTGCCAAAAACCGTGAAGCACATTCATGGATCGAGCCTAAGGGGAATTCTCAAAATATTTTACATGTAAAGTATTCACATTGATGTTAAAGTTGAGCTATAACAAAACAATAAGAAAGGGAAAGAGTGTGATAGATAAAGATGCATAGAGTCGGGAAAAGGGGAATGACTGTTTTGGAGAACAGAGAAAAAATGATTTGATGATGTAGAAAATTAAATGAACAAAATCATATTTTGAATGCTATACTCCATATTTTAGGTTTGTGTAGTTAACTGTTAAATTTGCGACAACTAATTAACCAAAAATGGTTTCTCAACCGTCTAATGGTTGGTTGGTTGGAAGTTACTCTAACCGGTGGCAGTTTTCCTATTACCGTAACTTCTTGATTAAATGTATTTATATGTAATTTGAGAGGAGTATGGATGAGAGAAATGTATGGATGAAAAATGCCTGATTGTAATCTTCGTTATTGAAAGGAATAATACATCAATACTTTGTCGGGTGGATGTTTCCCCAAATTGGGGTTTTACCACGTTAAACTCTTGTGTAATATATGTGTTCTATTTTGTCCATTTTTTCCTTTTTATTAGTTTATTTCAAACTCATAATACCAACAAGTGGTATCAGATCAGAAGGTGAATCCGGGCCTGGAGAGGGATCCCAAGAGGAGCCTTCATTATTTTTCGAAGGCGGAGAGTCCCGTGGAAGAGCCCGTGGAGCCTGTGGAGGCTGTGTATTCCGTGATGCCATAGAGAGTCCCGCCGGTAGAATAGAGAGACGCTGGTAGTGGAGAGTAGCCGATCCCATGGAGAGAGGAGCCTCCTTTTTTCATGGATCATGTAGCCGGTCCAGTGGAAGAGTTGTTATTTCCTGTAGAGAACTAGTCGTCATTTATGAGGAATTCTGAATCCGTCCAGTCCGCTGCCGAGGGAGGTCCGTGCCCTATGCAGGAGAAAAAAAACTGAGGTTGTCCCTGCCACCGCCATAGAAATGTATAGATGAAAAATTCCTGATTGTAATATCCATTATTCAAAGGAATAAGACATCAATACTTTGTCGGGTGGATGTTTCCCCAAATTGGGGTTTTACCATGTTAAACTCTTGTGTAATATCTGTGTTTTATTTTGTCCATTTTTTCTTGTTTATTAGTTTATTTCAGACTCAGAATACCAACATTAAAAATGCCCACTTTGTACAAGTTTATATTTAAACTTAATTAAGAATATATGTACATAAAAAAATTTCACTCAGCTTAGAGTGACAAAGTGAAAAATGCCCGGAAAATGGTGTTTGGGTGCTCTAGAACCTAGGGTTTTGAGAGTCTTTTTTTAATATGATCTTAGAAGCTAGGGTTCCTTCCCTAGCCTCCCTCCCCTTCCCATTGAGAGGTCTCCTAAAAGTCGTTTGGTAGAGCTTCACTAGGTTTTTTTTATAGCCGAATGGTGGATTTCCCTTGAATGGCAGTCGTGGCTCAATGTAAGCGGAGGCGGAGTCTTCAGAAGCAGGGACGTTGGTGCTTCGGGGGGGGTGGAGCGGAGGTGCTCCTTTTCCTTGCTTTCGTCAATGTCTCCCAAGGTGAGGCATGACGCTGGCTCAGGGATTGCGACGGTGGGACTAATCCTTTCTTCCTTGTTTTTGGCGGCGGATCCCATGGTCGGCTTGAGTCGGGGCGGCGGTTCGGTGTGAGGTCCTTGTGTGCAGCTGGTCTCGGAGATGGGGCTTGGTCAATGGTCATTTATTCTCAATGCTACATGAGGTGGAACTCTTGGCATGCTGTAGCCGTGGTCACACACCACTATTGATTGCATTATTGTTTTGGGCATCCTTGTTCACGTCTTTCACCTTCTTTGGTTTGTTCATTTCAGATGGCTCTCTCTTGGCCCTTTTCTGTTTTTTTGTCCTTTGTAGCTTTCCATAGTGGTGTTGTTTACCAACTCTATTGAGCAATTGATCTTGGAAAGTTTTTTTTGGGGGGTTTGTATATTTCTCGTCTGGTGTTGTATCTGCTCCTTCGATGTTTATGCATGTAACTGAAACAATATATGTGTACTTTGATTCTCTATGAATATCAAGTATAACTTTTATGGTGGAAAAAAAATTCATTGAGCTTAATATATATTTTGTCCCAAACAAAAACATTGAATAGTTTTTTGAAAAACAAAGAAAAATCTATGCATTATCTTTATGACAAAGCTGGCCAAACTTCCTCAAGTTTTGTGGATTGTTGAGAGTTATATATTTAATTATTAGTTATGTGTTTCATTTTAAGTATCTATTGTAATAATGGGAATTCCATTAATTGCAAACTAAGTGATACAAAGGCACAGATTGATACAAAGGCCCAATAATGTGGTCATATAATAAGCAAATATTAGATATCAACATTGTAACCATATCATAAATTTTAAAACAAAAACACATAGTGTACCAATGAAATAAAATGGCTATAAATCAACATGTTAGATGCTTTTAAAGAGATGAATATGTAAACATGAAAAAATAGAGATTCCCGCATTTAGTTATGTTCATTCAATGCTTATTGTTTGCTTTTCAAAATTGTCATCAAGCCACACATTTGCAATTAATATTTTTTTTTTACAAGAACGGATAAGAGCTTTTATATATAAAAAGAGTGATAAAACAGAGCTACATAGTGTTGGAGCAGGTATGTTCCCTGACAGAGAGGAACTGGCCAATCTCTACATTCATCTTTGACAGGACTATAACTATCTTGACAAAGTTCTAGCCTATGACAACTATATAATTGAACATACTTCCCTAGAAGCTTTAAACAGAAATAGTACATTGAGGAACCGTCTTCATGCTGTTAGCCAAGTCGTATTCTACTTGATACAAGGCCTCAAAATTGGCCACATAGATTTTTATCATAACAAAAATAAAAGAGTCCCAAGCCATCCTAAACAGAACCAAAAAAAGTCCCAAAAACCTAAGGAATCACCAAGTCTGTAGGCTAAAACTGATGACCGAACTTAGGCTCATGTTAGTTTCCTCCCACAGTGCCGCCATGTTCTTTCTGCATCTCCTGCTTCAGGTTTCTAAGCTCAACTCGCATCACGTCAATCTTTCCCTCCACGATTCTAGATCTGCAGTGAACCGCCCTGATTTGGGCATCCAAGTTGACCGAGCAAGGACATCCATTGTCCAGAACTTCAGTGAGGTTGTCCACCTTCTCGTTGAGCTTGTTGTTGTTCTCATGAACCTCCTTATTTGTTTCCTGTTCCAAGGTAAACATATGTTGTAGTTCCTTCTTAAATTCATAATTTTCGCCTCTCAGCAAACGAACTTGAGATTCCAGTTCTTCCAAATATTCCTTTACGTTCTTGGGAATGCTATCAGAATCCTGTATTGAACCGGAACCACCATCGGCTACCATTACAGGGGAAGAATTCGAGTCGTATTCCTGAGCAAGATGATAGCTTTCGTCCTGCATATTGTACTATAATGGAGTCGTGCCCCCCTGAATCTCGTGCAACGTGGGGAATCTCTTCCTAAAATATGGAATCGTTTAGCCTCCTGTGTGAGGGACGGTCTTTCTACAGAGGAGGCAGTTGGTTGTTGATCCAGGGTTGGCCATCTTCACGGGCTCTGAAGGCATACAAGAATGTTGCCAAACTTCACACCACTCTGCATTTAAACACCACTCTCCTCGAACTGCTACGGTAAATGCGTGCATGCCGACCATGTGGAGTCCATGTACCTCCATCCTGTGGCCATCCCCCTTCTCAAGGCATGATTTTGGGTCAAGAACTATAGAGTATCTTTCTTCATCGAGCAGGAGAGAATGGATGAACATGGGGAGAGTATTTGCATAACTCCAACTCAATTTTGAATTCTTCTCATTAGATTTAGGCATGAGGGGTCTTTCTGGATGGTAGGATAGGGAGAAATTAGGGAATCCAGACCTTGTCATTCACCTTTTGATTGCTAACCATAACTCCGCGATCAAGCCTGACACCATTGTTCGCCATTGTATCCGCCTCCTGATTGTTGGCTCTCAAGATGTGTAGAAAATTTATGGTTTTGAACTTGTTGACTAAACACTTTAGAAGACAATGGATTTTAGAAGCAGGGTTCTTACAATTTGTGTTCGAAGCCTTTCTACAATTGAAGCCACTATGATTTGAGCAGGTCAGGTTTTGCAAGGAGCCAAGTAAGAGTTTCAAACATATAACTTCCGTAGCAATATAGAAAACCAACAAAATCCCAACAAATTATGGAAAGTATAGACAAAGCTTCCCGAAACTTCCTCATGTTAATACACCACCTGTCATCCATGTGATAGGGGTAATATCATCTGCCAACTGTTTAAACCAATGGTGCTAGGTTTCCATGCAACCAATGCATTTAATCACATGTAATCATTTGTAACTATGTTCTTTGAATCTAGCAGTGAGGACACTCGGCTTGGACTAAATTGGCTGCAACATCAATAACGTGAAACATTTATGACAATCAGATATTTTAATGCAAACAATAGATGGTGAGATCGCGTATGTCGCCACACCCTAATTCCAAAGCTCGAGGTTGAATGTCACCAAGATCTAGCCAATAAAATTTGAAATAAAAAATTTATTTAAAAATAAGTTTAATAAAAAATTAGAAACCAATATAAAACATTGCAAAAGATTGCATTGTTGTATGGAGTAACTATTGCAACATACCCATCGCTACCTCCATGCTACGTAGGGACTAAAAAATGATCATTTGTCCTCAAAGTAATCTTGTTAAATTACCATACTAATAAAGATAACGATGTTATAAAAAAAACAAAAATATCATTATTGGATAACGATGTTATAAAAAAACAAAAATATCATTATATTGTAATATGGTGTGAATAAAACATTAAAATAATTGTCTATTGGTTGAGTTTGGGTGGTTGGGAGGAATTATTGTTTCCCTCCCAACTAGATTCAATTCTTGTAAGTGATATGATGTAATTAATAAAAGTAGTTTATTTTTTTTATCTTTCAAAGTTCAAAGGAAATTTATATCAATAAATTTAAACTTTTTTTTTCTCTTTCAAAATTAAGAGGAAATTTGTATCAATAAATTTAAATTTGTTTTTTTATCTTTCAAAGTTAAGAGGAAATTTGTATCAATAAATTTAATTATATATATATATGATAAAAATGAGAAACAAAGTAAAAAACAAAAATTAAGAAAATAAAATTAAAGATTATGTTGGAAAAATAAAAAAAATAAAAAGTTTGTGTCAAGGAATGTTTTAAAAATGATTTGGACTTTCATTTAGTATTATTTTATTAATAAATTAATATCAATTTTATGAAAGTTAATTTGGAAAAATTATTTAATAAAATGATTGGTGTAGTTCAGGTTTAAAGGGTGGTTGAAATTGTACCTTCAATTTGAATTTGTCACTTTTGAAGGTGTTTTTAGGAGTCTCTTTGGATAAATAAGAAAATCGTTAACATTCACATGCACTAAATTTTCCTGTATCTTCAATTTTACTAATTTTATGAAACCTACCCATGAATTCTCCATGGGTGTGCGCTTTTTTTAATTATATTTTTTCTTACAAACCCACACTACCCACATTTATATGTGTGTATTTTTTTCTTGTAATTCTTCTTCATAAAATTATTTTTATTAAATATTATATCAGTGTATTTTATTTTGAAAAGTTCAATATTCAATTTTAATTTATTTTCAAAATATTAGAGAGAAAGAAGGAGAAGTTAATATGCATTTTTTTTCATCTTTTAAATTACTTAATTTTATTGTTTTCTTCTTGTAAGATTAATTTTATTGAACATTAGATTAATATATAATATTTTAAAATTTTAATATCAAATAATAATTTATTTGTGAAATACTAGAGATGAAGAAGGGTTGAATGGTGGTATATCTATTTACAAAGCTCATTGTGTTGTTAGGTCAATGCCTATCGCAACCACGACTATTACCCATTTACCTCCTTCCTCTACGAGGTTTCTCTCTCCTCTTCAAGCCTTTTTCTCTTCATCAAGTATAATGTATTTATTCATATCCATTAGGTTTCCCATCTTCAAATTTTGAAGTGTTTGTTCATGTGCCTACTCGATATCTTTTGTCACCTCAATCATTGTTTGATTGGTGACCTTTGACCTCCTAGTGCAATTCCACTTCCATGTGCCCCTTCACTTATGTGCCCATACATTTCTCCACTTTGACCTTTCAACTAGGGTAAACAAATAGTTCCACACATCATCACTACTTCGTCACCACAAATACTCAAGAGACTTCATATTAATGGGAATCCTTTATTTCCTCTCACTTCTAGATTTGCAACATCAACTTAGGCATTCTGCACACAAGGATTGATTTCCCCATAATCCACAACACACAATTTTGACACTCTATAATACCCCTAGTTTTGACCCTTTACTGTATGAAATCAACTTGTGTAAATGATGTAAATATGTTAGAGAGATTCTTGTTGGAACCAAAGGTTATGCAAGTTCATCACACCTCTAGATCTTTTGGAGACAGTTAGTCAAAAGACAATACTCGACTAGCTGAGCAGTCGACTGGAGGCTCCATTAAGTGGTCGATTGATTGATCAACTGAATGGTTGACGAGGCAACAGTCGGCTTGACTAAAGCATTCGAATAATCAATAGGGTGTTGTGGATTTCTTGGAAACCATTAAAACCGATGATCCTTATTTGTGGACTAGATCATCCTCACTTCAAGGATATTTGTTTGATATGGAGACTATAAAAAAGCGACCTATGGGTTGTATTTATATTGACTTATGATGGAAATCTTATATGAGATAATGCATTGTGATGTTCTGATCATAATGTTTCATGCTTAAGTGTTGTAAATGGTGTCTTTAGACATGATCACTCTCTTCTTGGAATATTTTTCCCTTCTACTATTTTATTTTTTATCTAGTTGTTCAAAGGAGTTTCCCAACATGGTATCAAAGCTATTGGTTTTGATATAGCTTGTTGTCTACGAATCTTGCTGAGTCAGATTTAGGGTTAATTAACTATGGGATGAATATTTTTCAATGGGTACCTTTCAACTTGTATCAGATCTATTTGATATCAAAAGGATGGATTGCAAGAAAGAACATGTTATTTTGAATGGAAATAACTATGCAATCTAGGCGCCAGATATGGAAACATTGCTCAAGAGTAAGGGACTACAGTAGTGTACTAAGATTGCTATTCCAAATCTTATTGATGACCAAGAAAGGTTGGTCATCAACATAAAGAAGGATGAGGCTGTTGGGATCATTACGAACTACTTCTTAAGGGAAATCCAATTTCACACTAGTGGGATCGACTTCCATTGTTGGCACAAAATTGAGACCGAGGTTCTTGTGCATGGGCCAACAAAAGGTTGCCACTATAGTCTAGTGTGTTGGCATTTTCAATCCCCCTAAGGGGGAAGGTCTCACTCGAAGCACAACTAATACTGGACAAAGTTAGGAAATGTTTAATTGTATGAATGCAGTTGTGGGGTTTCTATTATTCATATCGTCTAAACACCTAACACAACATCATTCATTTGAGCACATTACAACATTACTTATTCAAATATCTATCCATTTAAGCATAATAGTAAACATAACCAAATATATCCGATACAGTCATAACATTAAATTTAGGGGGGCCAACAATACTTTCTTACTATGGGAAATACTGTTAGTTTTCAGAAATTTCAATCTGATCTAGGATCTTAACTGAGAGAATAACATGTACTGCATATCTATTGCATATCAATCATGGACACAATAATGCAAGCACACAAGAGACACAGAGTTTCATCGGGGAAAACCAAGAAGGTTAAAAACCCCGCAACTTCCTCAGAGATAGATAGAGCAATGATACAACCCAAGTACAAGAGATAGTCCTCCCAGCAGTAGCTTCTCCTCCTCCACTAGTGCGCCACTCTCCAATGAGTGTGTGAGAGAATAATAGAATGATCAAATAGAGTGCCTCCTGCACTCTATTTATACTTGACTTGACTTGCCTAATAACCTTTACTAGGTCATCCTTAACTTAACCACATAACATAATGCTGACAGGGCCGACCCCCAATAGGGTGGTCTAATAACCCTTTAACCCACATGACTTATACAGGGCCGACCCCAACAAGGTGGTCTAATAACCCATCAAGTATAAGTTATGACACTTACAATTTAAATGATGACACTTCCGTATAGAGGAATAATAACATCTCTATAGGAATACAATATACATATATGAAATACATTTTGAATTTACAAATACATCAACACTCCCTCTTAACTAGGAAGGTATTTCTCGACACATGTATTCTAGCACAAGTCTTCTTCTCTGGATCATCGTCACTGACCATCATCATCGAATCAACGTCATCAAATCATCGTCATCATCATTGCTGATGTTATCTCAATCAATCTCTCATCTACTCATCATAGGAAGTTCCACAGAACCAGTCCTTTTTCATACTGGATGTAGGCCCACCACCTATAGGTCTTCATCATCACTGGCCATACTGTGGAATCCTCGGGACTGATTACGTGTGTTAAGCCAAAACCTCGAAAGATCATCCCAGGACTAGTTACAAGCATATTGCTCAACCTATCAGATCTCCCAGGATCTTTTGCATGCAACTGCACAACCTGTCCACGGCCACGAAGTATCATCCTGATACTGATGATTGTACTGCTCATGTCATCTCAGCGAGCAAGCCATCAAGTAGGTACACCTCAGGACTAATTACACTGCTTCTGCAAAACCTGCAAGATCTCCCAAGACTGATTACACTGCCTTTGCAAAACCTGCAAGAGCATCTTAGGACTGATCATATGCCTTTGAAAAACCTGTGTACCATACTGTCACATCATCGTCTTCAGATCATCGTCATCGTCCATGGATCACAACCCAGATGCACACACACATCACTTATATACACCGACATGGGAGGACCTACCTACCACCATCCAGGAATGGCTCAGCACTTACATCACGACCATGGGAGGACTCTCCTATCACCATGTCACCATGGAAGGAACTACCTGCCACCATGTCGGACAGGCACAACACTTACATCACGACCATGGGAGGACTCTCCTATCACCATGTCACCATGGAAGTAACTACCTGCCACCATGTCAGAAAGGAACGAAAATTATATCAATGACCATGAGAGGACTCTCCTATCACCATGTCACCATGGAAGGAACTACCTACCATCATGTCGGAAAATCCTGGAAATTACATCAACGAGCATGAGAGGAATCTCCTATCACCATGTCACCATGGAAGGAACTACCTACCATCATGTCGAAAAATCCTAATCAACCCTTATATCTCACCATGGGAGGACCATACCTACCATTATGTGAGAATGGCCGAGCCCTTACATCTGCACCATGGGAGGACCATACCTACCACCATGTGAGAATGGTCCCATCCCTTACATCTCACCATAGGAGGACCATACCTACTATTATGTGAGAATGGCTCATGTGCATTTGTGTCTCAGGACTCATCACTTCCCTTTGGAGGGAATCTCGATCTGAAGTACACAAAGTCTCCCTCTGAAGTATTCAAACTTCACTCTGGCTAGCAGCTTGGTCAACACATTGGATATCTGCTCATCCATTGCAACATACAAGAGATTCACTGCTCCTCTCTACACCATATTCCTGATATAGTGATACTTGATCTCAATGTGCTTTGACTTGTCATGGAACACTGGGTTCTCTGACAACTTCACACAACTCTGGTTGTCGCAATATATACAAGTAGCACTCAGCTGGAGATCAAACAAATCAGACAGTAGCTTCCTAATCCATACTGCCTCACAACTAGCCGAACAAGCTGCGACATACTCTGCTTCGGTTGTACTCAATGCCACATAGGATTGCTTCTTGATAAACCAAGAGATCATACTAGATCCCATACTGAAGCAGCACCCCGAAGTGCTCTTCCGATCAATGGCACTGCCTTCCCAATCCGAATCAACATAACCCTCCAGGTTAAACTTTTTATTCACCTCATACTTGAGCCCATAGTCAACTGTACCCTTTAGGTACCTCAGAATATGCTTTACAGCTATCAAGTGAACATGTCTCGGATCTGTCAAATACTTTCACAAGTTGTTCACCGCAAAGTAGATATCTGGTCTCATATTCGTCAGGTACATCAAGGACCCAATCATCTGACAATAAATCATCACATGATCATCCTGATCATCATCACAGCATCATCTTGATGCATATCATCTAGAGAAACACCCTGAAGCTCATCATCCATGATCATCCTGATCATACATTGCATCCTCCTGATGCATACAAATTATCTACCTGATACATGTCATCATACATGATCCACCTGATCATACAATGTATCCACCTGATACATATACAAATACATGATCCAACTGATCATATCAAGCATCCAAAATGATGCATATACAAATACATGATCCAACTGATCATATCCAACATCCAACATGATGCATATACAAATACATGATCTAACTGATCATATCTAGCATCCAACATGATGCATATACAAAGCAGTAATTGGAGCATCGTCCTGATTCTCATCACACAACACTTACATCCACAGCCATGGGAAGGATCCTCCTCTCACCATGCTTGGAATGGCTCCTGCAAATGTGTCACATCACTTCTTCCTCGAAGTATCATCAATTTGAAGAACACCAAGCAAGAAAGTTGTCTTGACATCAATCTGGTGTATCTTCCACTTCATTACTTGCTTTGTATTTCTCTATGCTGCCTTCTGCAGCATGCTTGATCTTATAGATCCACTTGGAAGTCACAACAGACTTCCCTTCAGGTCTTGGTACCACATCCCAAACATCATTCTTCATGATCGACGGATCATGGCATTCTTCCCGGATCCTGGGAACTTCAATATATTCAATATCTTCAATAGATAACTTTGTTCCTGGAACAAATGTTGTAGTCCTTCTTTTGTAGGTGCTCGTATACGATCTTGCCTACAAAACAAGTTAAATTGCATGATTAGAAACTTCTCATAGTTTTCAGAACAAATTCTTACACATAAAGAAATATGTCATACAATCATGCAATTACTTTAGCCAATGCTTCAATACAACATTTATCCATATCCCGTGACTTTCTAGATGCCTTCCAATCTCTACTAGAACATTATTAAGAGTTTGCACTACTCCCAACATGTCAGCAAAGAGGTTTCATTCTAGATAAGTAGCAATGGAATGTTGTACAGTGCCATAGGCCACTTACCCATCACATGCATATTAGTAGTATACTGTTCATTAATGCAATTATTCTAATATGCACAATACACACCCTGAGTCTATGAACATAAGCATATACATCATTGAACAATATTAGTTAAACAAACAAATATGCAAGAAATGACAATTCAAATACTTATCTTTGTTTGGCTTGTAGGGTGGACTCCCTCTCAATATTTGCTTCTTTGCAGGAACTACTGGAGTGTGCTCCCTCTTGATCTTTGTTTCCTCGATTACCTATCCTTGAACTTATATACATCCTCGATCACTTATGCATACTTACTAGTATCATCATTGAGGTATCCTCGAGGTCTCATACATACATTTATTAGTCTAGTCTCAATACTATCAAAACACAATAATCTTAAACATGTATAGTCATGATCATTTCAAACACAGATAACAAACATTAGTATTCAAGGTTTCAGGGAATACTTCTTTTACTCATGCATATTCTTATTTGACCAAAGGACTTTTCTGGTTAGTCATATCATCAATCAAGGTAAGAGACATAATATGCATAAACCCTTGATTACTTACATTTCTAACCTCATGAATAATTATTATCAATCATACAACAGTATAAGATCCTAACACAAGGTAGGATTCTAACTTGATATAGGAAAAACATACATGGTTATCATATTTGCTAGTTATGTCTAGCAATGTCTTCTTGTTCTCTTCAATGACTTGTGCCAGTAACCTACATATCTCATAGGTTAAGCATTGTAGAACCAAATTGTACATACCTCGTAAGTAGAGCTTCATGACACTGGATGAATCTTTGTCTTCATGTCACCATGGTCATATGTTCTTGAACTAGAACATGATTTGTCTTTCTTGATGTACCTTTCATGTTAGCAAACAACATCAACCTCATACAACACCACAATGCATTAGTACAATCATAAGTGTCAAAACCCTAATCAATGAATATCTGCATTCATAATTTTATTAAGGTGAGACGACAAGTCTAAAGTTAATCAAGATTGTACTAACCTTAATGAAGACAAACATACCATAACCTTAATCATGAACACATTTCGAAACATACCCATAATTCATATCTGTCGAGTTTGCTTGTAATCTTCTTATGTAAGGTCTTAGCCTCATCTCCCTCTGAAACAGGAACTTCTTCACTTATGCAGGTGACCAATCCATTCTCTTTTAGGATTAACTCAATCCAGTTTGATTTGCTGAAACTGGATCTGGAGCTGGATTAGGGTTTGTCAGAGAAACCCTAAAAGTTCAAACTTTTAATTTCAAACTTCTGAAAGGATAGAAAGATGTGTCTTGATGAGCTGATCAAGCTGGTATACTCAGAATTTGAAAACTGCAAAATTTGACCCCTCAAAATTTCCTTTGAAACTTCTGGATTCACTAGACAAGACCCTAAACTAGGGTTTGATAAACCCCACCCTTCTTCCCAACCAAAAGGTTCGATCCAAATCTCTAAACTTCTATTTTTCTTAGGCGCTTCCATCCGTGCTCACAGATTTAAAAAATTCCAACTTTTGTAGAAGCCCTAATTTTCCATTTTTTCGATCAAAATCTCGAACTAGGGTTTGATCAAGCCCGACCTTCTATCCAACCAAAAAATTTGACCTTGGTCTCTAAATTTCGATTTTTATGAGGAGCATCTAGCCGTGGTCTCCGATACAAAAAATTCCAACATTCTCCGAAACCCTAAATTCCCGGAGCCATGAATGAAGGTGCTCAAAATCCAATTATGTTTTGACAGAAATATGCACCTGATTGTTTCTGGTGTAACTCCAAAATTACAAATCCACGGACTCTGAAACTATGACCTATGGTATCCTGACCTGTCATCTTTCCAACCCCATAGGTCTGACCTCAATTGGATTCTCTAAGAGAGAGTTATGCCAAGTTTCGCAATGTGACCTGTTTATGGGATAAAATAGGAGAGCAAACTTGTACGACATGCCATGTGTCACTAATTCAATTTCGGCCTCTAAAAAAATTTCCTAAGAAACTAAATTCCATGCCCTACCTTTCAAATTTTACGAAATTTTATTTGAAGCTTCCTAGCCCAAGTTGTGACCTTTTTTCCTAGGTCACCTGTTTATGACTGAGATCTGGACGAGGCAGAAACCCTATATTGTACAGATCCTAAAACTCAAAGTACAACGAATTAGAAGTTATGCTTCGAACACAAGGTACATTGGGATCTTATATTTGACCTGTAAATGTTTCAGATCCTAAAACGTCTCCAAAATGGATTTATAGCGAAAGTGCTACGATGACTAGTTTTTGCTATATCAAACCCTAGCTTTGCAAGTGCAACAAGTGTCATAAATGCCATACCATGCCTTCTTTCAGGCTAGCTCTGATACCATGTTAGTTTTTCAGAAATTTCAATATGATCTAGGATCTTAACTAAGAGAATAACATGTACATCATATCTACAGCATATCAATCATGGACATAATAATGCAAGCACACAAGAGACATAGAGTTTCACCGGGGAAAACCAAGAAGGTGAAAAACCCCGCAACTTCCTGAGAGATCGATAGAGCAATGTTACAACCCATGTACAAGAAATAGTCCTCCTAGCAGTAGCTTCTCCTCCACTAGTGCACCACTCTCCAATGAGTGTGTGAGAGAAGAATATAATGATCAAATAGAGTGCCTCCCGCACTCTATTTATACTTGAATGGACTTGCCTAATAACCTTTACTAGGTCGGCCTTAACTTAACTACATAAGATAATGCTGACATGGCCGACCCCCAATAGGGTGGTCTAATAACCCTTTAACCCACATGACTTATACAGGGCCGACCCCAACAAGGTGGTCTAATAACCCATCAAGTATAAGTTACGACACTTACAATATAAATGACGACACTTCAGTATAGAGGAATAATAACATCTCTATAGGAATACAAACACTTCCGTATAGAGGAATAATAACATCTCTATAGGAATACAATATACATATATGAAATACATTTCGAAGTTACAAATACATCAACAAATACTTCTTCATTATAAAATATTACACCTTGGCTCTTAGGATTTAGAGTCAATGCGGAATTACCCATCGAGGGATATCCCCTCACACATATAAAACCCAAAACCTATATACATAACTTCTGCTACATATCTGGTTGTCTCTGTCTCCATATGGCTCTGATATTCTAATGCTCGGATGCTCTTATTCTCTTACGTTTTCCCCCCTTTTCTGCTTACCTTCATCTTCCTTTCATTCTTGCGGAGCAAGTCCAAAACTAGTCCAAAAGTTCTTGCAGTCATTACCTATTTTATGCAACTTATGCTTTCTTTCTGCTCTTCCTTCTTTGATATTCTCTTCTTATTCCTTTTCTAATCTTCTTCAAAAATAAAGGAGCCAACAAGCCCTTAACACAAAGTTTGAATCACCCTTGAGTCAAATTTGTTGCGCTACTCATCCTTGTGCATCTTCTACTGTTGTTCCTTCAAACGAAGGAGACAACTTGGGTAATTCTGCAAAAGCCTTCTTTCAAAGTTGTTTAAACTCATATAAATTTTCCCACCATTTATCTATCAAGATTTTAGTGCTAGATAGGAACTGTTGGGATATTTTTATATCTGGGAGGGTGGGTTTCTACTACTCTAATTGTTGAATTTATGGATCTGCAAAGTGGTCTAACTACTACAAGTCAGTTTAGGTTCCCTGTGTTGTAGAATTCAACTTCGCACAGTTTATTTAGAGGCGTAGGATTTATCACGAAGAATATCCATATCATTATCAAGATGATATGACTTCTTATAATTGCATTCTCATTCAATGGGATCGTCTATGAGCTTGGATTCATGGTTCAGTTGTTTAAATTTTTCCCACAAGGCTTCAACACACCATTGTTTCTTATCAAAAATTCCAACCCAGTCATTTAATGTTGCAAAGAGCTTTTGATTTTGTTGCATTGTCCGTTGGATTTTATTACAGACGGTTTTCACAGTGATGCTCATGTAAGGGACTTGAGACATAAATTGTATTTGTTGTTCATTACCTTAATTCTAGAGATTGATGAGTTTTTATTGGAGTTCGGCTCATTCTAACTAAATTTGCTTCCAAGATACACATAGGTATTGCATGATGTCTTATAGCATGACACCTGAGATATTCATTGATGTTGTTGGTACATGTTCATGGATTTGAGGCCACATTGTGCACAAAATGACCACATAGGGTAGGAATAGTATCCTCCGCAAGTTCTTTTCCTTCCTATGCTTCTTCCTTGGAAGACAGAGCATTATCTAGTTGTATGCATGTGTCATGGCATATGCTTGCTTGATTGTGTTGTGTTGATCTGCCTCAATAAATGCTAGATATTGTTCTACTTTCGATGTAGCAATGCGGATCTATTCGAACAATTGTTGGAAAGTCAAAATAGAATAATCTAGTATAGGTGTGCTAGGGGGGAATGACTGAAGTGGAATCCCACTGGATACAAACTGCACTGATTGATCCTACAAGTTTTTTTTTGCTTCTTTAGGTATGGCTCTGGCACTGACGAACCTCCACAAACTTCGTCAGAAATGAAAGGAGTGATATCATGGTGCACCTGGTAAACCTAGAGGATAACTTGGGAGTTGCCTAGGTCGTGTGCCCATTGTTTGATCTACGTTCTGTGTGATGAATGTTCATGAAATTTTTGAGGTGGAGAAATTTCTAACAATTCTTCTTGCGACATGGTCTAGACTTCTTTCATATGTTGGTCTTATTGTGAACTACCCTCATTTCCATTAAACTACTATGATTGGACATATGGTTGAGGTTCTAAATCATTGTGGATTTCCATTGGCTAATCATTCTATAGCAAGAGGGTATTAGCTATGGTATTTTTTGAGTATGATGGATCCCATCCTTCAATATTTTCCTAATATCTTTGTTGGGGCAGTAAGAATTCTTGTTGAACTGGTACTCTAGGTATATTTCTAATGTGTTTTGGGGGATCATCAAGAATGTTAATCAATGAGGAATACATTGGTTTGAGCCGAAGGGCTAAAGTAGAGACTGTTGATAGAGGAGGGATGGTTATAAGTGAAGTAGTGGAAGAGGTGTAACTAGGGGTTCAAATGGTGGAGATTGAACTAGAATGGTTATCTAATATTTGCTTGGTGGTGCAAGCACACTTGGTTGGATTAAGGGCATGAACGACATCTTTTAGGAGCTTGGTGGGTACCATAGCGGTGTCTGGAATTCATGTGATGGATTGGGGAATGGGGTCCGATGTGGCTTCGGGAGTTGTTGTATCATCTGAAGAGATTTCTTGGGACTCTTCATCTTTCTTTGTCTACTTAAAGAAGGGTTGGGGGAACACATAGGACATACCTTTACTTGTATTGACAATTGTTACTCATATCCAACTCCAGACAACCTTATGAAATTCTTCTATTAATAAGCATGATGGCATGGGAAAAGGTGGAAATGCATTTGGGTACGTTTAAAGTGGTCGAATGAATGTATTTCCCTAATCAATGCCAAACCATACCTTATAAGTATACTTTGAATGCAATGCGTCAGGGATTCTATTTATTGCAACTTTATTCATATCAGCATACCATTCTTCAGAAGCATTCTTGTTGAAGGAACTATTGGTAGGATCCCTTGGGGATTTCCATTCCATGGTGTGTAATGTTGGGAAATCGACTGTGGAAATTTGGTGGGAAGTAATTATGGACTACGGGGAACCCACCACTTCCACATAGCTAGGGAAACAAGTAAGCACCCAAAGATAAAATATCCACCAAATTTATGTGCATCTATATAAGCATGGAATATTTCATCCATAAAAAATTTGTACCAATTGAGTTGGACACCTTGAACGTAAAATTCTGCCACCGATAGTGTGTCCAATAAAATGCACTCCCCTTTTGTGTATTTATGCATATCTTTACCAACTATAATATGACGAGCCATATTGGTTGGTGGATGGTTAATCTCAACGATGATGGCACCTTTCCCTCTTTGCTTGTTACCATACTTATAGTATAGTTTCGGTTCTTTGCGATTCTTTGCTCTCTTGTTGTTGCCATAGAAACCAATGGAAACATCCTCCCCTTCCATTGAGATCCCTATGAGTCTTTGAATAACATCTGCATGGATAGGGTATTTCTTTTCTATCCATAAAGAGTAACCATGCATATGGTTGATCAAAAACTTTGTGCATTTCTAAAATTTCGGTGTGGTTCCAAAGACTAGAAGGTCTTTGAGATTCATTAAGGTCGACTCTCTCAAGGACAAATAGTCTAATTTCCACTATGTTATGACCTATCCATTTGCAGCTGGGAGGAAATATTGGTAAACACTTTTCTTGATGTCTAGGTACAGATCTCCGTTTGAAAAATCAATGTCCACAAGCAGTATTTGCTCTACTTTCCATTGCAGGTCACCCATGATTGTAATCCTTGGATCCACGGGGTCTAGTTTTGCTACTTCTTTTTGTTTGGATTGTGCCTTGATGGATGAAAATAATTTTGTACGGACCTTTCCCATTGCAGATGTTTGACACTAGTAGACAAATTGTATTATGGGTCTATTATTTCATGAGAATGTCAATTTGTTAGTTTTTCACAATGTGCGATGTAGTAGAAATCACCATCCTTTAATAGGAAAGCTTGCAAATATGTGACATTAATGACAATGCTTAGTGGAGTGGTGACATAAATTATTTTCTAAATGTTGGAAGTGACTGATGTGTTCAAATAAGCAAGATTTTATCTAGAGGATTGGGTCATTAAAACTCATAAATGCCAAAAAGATAGCTATTTTTTTTCGTGGTGCTAATGGAAACTAATTGGAACTGTGGGTCCCTCCTTGACCACAATGGTGAAGACTAGTTGAAAAGTGAGATAAACTATACAAACCAACTAAAGACTGAAAAGAAAAAATCACAGGGCTGAAAAATAAATCCTACATCCTAACTAGCTCACGCCCGAGAGCAAGAGTGACTTCTTGTAGAATTATTGAGTAGAGATGTACAACTTCAAGCATGTTCCATCCTAGATGCAAGATACCATCAAGATGTGTAAGTTTCACGACTCTGAATCCTTGACTTCTACAACAATGAATGGTCTTAGCCAATGCATATGTAATTTTCCCATATGCTTTATAAACTTGCTATCATATAGTATAACTTTGTCACATTTTCCAAATTGTTTCTGCTTGATATGGAGACCGTTTCATTCCTTTTGTCACGCCTTTTTCACTATCGCACGATATTCATCCATAAAACAAAATTCTTTAATATCCATTAGTTCTACAATTCATTTTGCAACTAATTCTTCTTCTATCATATGCATTGCATGTGCAATATAAATACTTGGGGCCACAAATTATGTGGGAACTACTGCTTCTCCCATAGACCAAATGGAAGGGAGGTTGCTTGTGAAGCTTCTTGGTGGTATTCTTGTAATCCCATAATACTACTGGAATCATATCATCCCAATCAACCCCGTTTGTGCAACAAACTTTGATTAGCCCATTCTCTAATATTTTGTTGAATGCTTCCACCGTGTCATTCTCCTGAGGGTGATACATACTGATTTTATGATTCTGAATCAGAAATTCACTTGTCAATTCTTCAATGTTATTGTTTAGAATTAAATTATTTCCTTGATCACTTCTAATACTTTTGGGGCACCTAAACCGAGTAATAATTTTTTTATAAATGAATTGAGAATTTGTCTATGTGGAACAGTCTTGGACTAGTATGACTTATCCGCACTTTGTTAAATAATCTATTGTAGTGATAATATAATAGGATTTTTAATGCTTCACTACTGGGTTTATGGGTCCCACAAAATCAATCTCCCATTTATGAAATGGTTGTAGTGCTCAGATCAGACGCAATGAGATTTCATATCTTTAGGATGGTCGACCAATGCATTGGAAAATGTAACATTTCCAAGCATATTCCTTAGCATCTTTGAAGACTATAGGCCACCAAAATCTTGCTTGGAGCACCTTCCTTCCAGCGTATTTTCCTCCAACATGTCCTCCCGCAACTCCAACATTACATTCCACAAAATACTTGTATGCTCATGATTTAATACACATATATGCAATATTCCATCGATCCCTAGTTTATATAATTGTCCCACAACTAACTAATATTCCACGTCTCTTACAACTAAGTGCCTTTTTGTGTTGGGGAATAGTCATCTGAACTCTTTCCTTTGGTAGAAACAATGCAATCTCTTCTAGGTGAGATGGAATGGATTCCACTCTAAATAATGTTGCATCTGGTAGCTATTCATCCACCAGTCCATTAGCTTCACTTGATTCTATGTGAGAGAGATGATCAAGTCATATTTTGTTTCCTGGGTATGACGATGATTTCAAAGGAAAGTTCTTGAAACATAAGTAACCATCTGCAGATTCTTCCTTCTAAGACTAGCTTGTTTACCAAATACTTCAAGGTAGAGTGATCCATGAATAAACTTGAAATGTCACCATAAAAAGTAGTGGTAGAACTTTTGTAACGCATAAATCATAGCCAATCATTCTCGCTCTATTGTCATATAGTTGCACTCTACTTGTGATAGCTTTCTATTGGAAAAATAGATTGGATGTTCCATCTTGCCTTCTCCTAGCCGGGCCAATATAGTGCCAAGATCGATTCTTAATGCATCAACATGAACATGGAACTCCTTTTTCCAATCAGGAAATGCTAGGATTGGGGTGTTTACCATTATTTCTTTGAGTGTGTTGAAATATTTTTCACAAGATTCGTTCCATCTAAAATTCTTATATTTTTTTAGCAGTTGCTCGAATGAGACAATGATGGATGCATAGCTGCGGATAAATCTTCTATAGTACCCAGTATGACCCAATGCAGATCACAATTATTTTACTATCATCATAGCTTGTAAATTCACAATGGTTGCAATTTTCACAGGATCTACCGATTCTCCATCTTTACATAAAATGTGACATGGCAAGTTGTCAAAAGGTACACAAAATATGCATTTCCACAGGTTCAATGAAATCCCCATCTTCCTGTAATTATACAACATAAGGTGAAGGAGAGAAACATGGTCTTTGAGCAAACTAAAGATTCTCGATTCATCCAGATAGACTTAAAAGAACTTATGGAGGAACTCATGGAAAGTTGTGATCACTATCCTTGAAAAGATAGCTTGTGCATTCTTAAGTCCAAATGGCATGACATTGTATGCAAATTCTCCCCATTTAGTAGTAAATGTAGTCTTCTTCTTATCTTTTTTAGTGATCCTGACCTGATGCTATCCTTAGAATCCATTAGTGAAGGAGTATGCTTCATTGGCTACCACTTGATCCAATACTACATCACTGAATGATATCAATAATGGGCCATGGATGCAAGTAGCATTTAGGCTATGGTAGTCAACACAAACTCGAATTTCCTCTATATCCTTCATGCTCTGTATCACAGTGGGGCTAATCTGTTTAGACTCATCAACTGGAAAAATCAGACCTATGCTTAACATGTGGTCAATCTCCTTCTTCACTTTTTTTTTTATCCAAGGATTCAACCAATACAGTTGATACTTTACAGTCTTTATGTATAGCTTTAATGCAATTTTCATCTCACCAAGGTCTCCTTCGATTCCTTTCATCTCTGTGAATCTTTGCATAAACAAGTCTTCTTATTCCTTCAATAGTGATGTGACCTAATATACTATTTGTTCGTTTTAGTAGCCCCAATAGTTTCCATCTATGGTTTGTCTTCAGTTCCGATGTTGATTTTCTTTAACTGTAAAGGTTTCATATAGATTGCTCCAATGTATTTAATATTTTTGGTATGTTATACTTTTGGAGTACTTTCCAACTCTTGGAAGATTAGATGTCTCAATTGTTCTAGTTCATCTAGTTTTGGATTATCTTGATCTACCTTTGCACAACATAGAGTTTGTCTTATTTTCGGGATGGAAAGGTGAAGGCTTTCCAGTTATTCATGTGCAGGATAGACATATGAGTGGCCCAAATTCCACAATTGATTGGTAAATAGCACACCCTTGATGGTTTTTAATGCTTTTGTTACTGTGTCATTGGTTGCAGAGAAGGAGAAATATTGACAGAACTTGGCATGCAACTTATTCTAGTTGTTAGTATGCCTCCTTTTTTCTTCATGTAAACACCAATATTTTGGGATAGGTCCAAGCTTGTGAAATAATTGATGATTCCAAAACTGTGCTTGTAAACCTCTTGATTCCCACTAGTGCTCACACAGGTCAATGTACTTGTATGGATTGGTATCCCCCATGTATACTTATTCCACCATGTTAGCATATAGAGATGGATTGAACTTGATCATAAAAGTTAGCTAGGTTGTATCCCACTCAGGAAAATCATCTCTATGTGTTTCCCACCATATTGCGAGAGTCCCTCTAAGTGTTGGGTCCAATAAATCCATACGATATTCTTCATCCACCGAAGATTCCATTTCCTGTAGGAGCGTGTCCAAGTCATTGGTCCCATCATATGTTGGTGTATTATTTGATTCTGTGTTGATCCATCAAAATGATTTCACCATAGCGCAATGCCTGTATGAGAGCTCATGATGGCCATTTTTCCAATTGTACCATGCTTATTTAGAATCGTTGCCAGATGATTGAATACTTCTCCAGCTTATTGAACCCTCTAGAGTTGTATTTACATAGTCATCCATATTTCCTGGTATTAGAGAGTAGAAATTGTCCAAAACATCCCATTCCATATTCTCTTGGATTGGGTCTGTGTATCACGGACGTTGATGTGGATATAGAGGTTGCATTACCTTCATGCCATCAACCTAGGAGGTCATGATTTGTTTTTCAAATCAATTATACCATAGTTTTCATAGTCCCATTCAATTCCGAGCAATGTTGGATAGGGATCTATATCTCCCATGATCTTGATTACTTCAAAATATGTGGTGGTTTTGGCACCCCCAAAATCCACTTCATCATTTTCTAGACGGAAAATGGGGAAAATATGGTACCAATTTTCCATAAGAAATTGAATGGGGGAATAGACAAGAGTTGGGACCCATTTCTCCCAATGAATTCTTTAGTAGGATGTTCACATTATAACCTAAGTCCAACATTGCATTCTTAATATCATAGCCATGTGCTTGTGCATCCAGATGGAATTCTCGTTCGGTACTCTTCCTTTTTCTTTGTCGCACCAAATATAGGTTTCTTTCTGGTAGCATAGCATAAAATTTTTCCATCATTTATGCAACATCAGATAGGTTGTGTATCACACCACACAAAGTTTGAGTGGATTTCTCATCTTCCAAAATATCCTTCAGCAATTGAAACCATATTGAAACAGAGTCTTTTTCTTTAACAGTACCTAACCCCTCTTATGTATCTCTTGTATTATGTGGATTGAACTAGTGAGACAGACTTGTATTCTCTCAGGTTGGTGGAGTTGGTATTCGACCAAACATGTCTATAGCCTCCTTGTAGATCTCCTTCATCCAAATTGGAATATACTTAGTCTTATTTGGTGCTTCCTTCCTAATCACTGGGGATTTTGGCCAACATTGATCTGATCTGGCTCCCATGCCTACCAAGGTGACAATGAAGACTGCTGCAATTCAGTCTTCTTGGGGTTCAAAATTTATAAATTTGTTTGGTCTTCTTGCAAGATCTTCCCATTTAGAGATGAGCTTAGGGAATTCCTCCACAGTGTGAGTATTAGTACAACACTATGTACACCATGGTATTTTGGGAAAGGGACAATTGCAGGCGAGATGGCCAACTTCATTATAGTTGTAACATCACAAATGACTTGTATGGCCTCCTCCTTGTCTAGCTCTGAATCCTCTTCCACAACCCCCCCTCTTGTTCCCGAGGGGATGATTAGCTACCCAGAATATAGAATGATCTAGCCTCTTTGATAGGGAATCCAAATCTTTGCATTTTTTAGTGTTATGTGTTAGTTTTTCATAATTTTCAATCTGATCTAAGATCTTAACTGAGATAATAACATGTACAACATATATACAGCATATCAATCATGGACACAATAATGAAAGCACACAAGAGACCCAGAGTTTCACCGAGGAAAACCAAGAAGGTGAAAAACCCTGCAACTTCCTCAAAGATAGAAAGAGCAATGATACAACCAAAGTACAAGAGATAGTCTTCTCCTAGCAGATGATCCTCCTCCTCACAAGTGCGCCACTTTCTGAGAGAGATAGAAGTGAGTAATGAGTGATCAAATAGATATCTCCCGACTCTATTTATACTTGTCCTATCTAGCCCAATAAACCAGTGGGCCCGACTTGTCTAGCTTAGCATAATAACCCATGGTTACATTAATCTGGGCTGACCCCACACTTAGTGGTCTAATAACCCATCAAGTATAAGTTACGACACTTACAATATAAATGATGACACTTTCATATAGAGGAATAATAACATCTCTATAGGAATACAAACACTTCCATATAGAGGAATAATAACATCTCTATAGGAATACAATATACATGGGTAAAATACATTCCGAATTTACATATACATCAACACTCCCTCTTAACTAGGAAGGTATTTCTTGACACAGATCTGCTAGCACAAGTCTTTTTCCCTGGATCATCATTACTGGATCATCATCATCGTCACTGTTGTTTCTATCTCAATCAATCTCCGATCTACTCGTCATAGGAAGTTCTATGGAGCCATTCCTTTTTCATATTAGATGTAGGCCCACCACCTGTAGGTCTTCGTCATCACTGGCCATACTGTGGAATCCTCAGGACTTATTACGTGCATCACAAAACCTGGCTGAAGCATCCCAGGCTGTTACGAGCACACAGCTCTACCTGTCGGATCTCCCAGGAGCACATTACATGTGACCCCATCACAAAACCTGGTTGTAGCATCCGAGGATATTACAAGCACACAGCTCTACCTATCGGATCTCCCAGGAGCACATTACATGTGATCTCACTATAGAACCTGGCTGTAGCATCCCAGGTTGTTACAAGCACACAACTCTACCTGTCGGATCTCCTAGGAGCATATTACATGTGGTCATGGGAAAACTTGGCTGTAGCATCTCAGGATGTTACAAGAACACACCTCTACCTGTCGAATCTCCTAGGAGCATATTACATGCCATAGGACAAAACCTCGAAATAGCATCTGCCAGATATCCCAGGACCATATTACATGCCATAGGAAAGACCTCGAAAGACTATCTGCAAATCTCCCAGGGCTGGATTATATGTCCTCCCAAAGCAAAACCACGAAAGAGCATTTTCCAGATATCCCAAGGCCACATTACATGCCATAGGAAAAACCTCGAAAGATTATCTGCAAACCTCCCAGGGCTGGATTATATGCTTATCTGCACAACTTGTTCCACAGCCACAGAGTATCAACATGATACTCACCATACATCATCTTGATCATCATCACTACATCGTCCTGATGCATGTCATTTGGAGCAAAATCCTGAAGCTCGTCATCCATGATCATCCTGATCATATAATGCATCCACCTGATGCATACCAAGTATCTACTTGATACATATCATCATACATGATCCACCTGATACATATACAGATACATGATCCACCTAGGTGATCATACAATGTATCCACCTGATATATATCAACATACATGATCTACCTAATCATACAATGTATCCACCTGATACATACATAGATACATGATCCACCTGATCATACAATGTATCCACCTGATATATATCAACATACATGATCTACCTGATCATACAATCGTATCCACCTGATACATATACAGATACATGGTCCAAGCATCCAACATGATGCATATACAAATATATCAAGCATCCAACATGATGCATATACATAGAAGTAACTCAAGCATTGTCTTGATGCTCATTATCCAGTGCTTACATCCACAGCCATGGAAGGATCCTCCTCTCACCATGCTCGGAATGGATCCTGCAAATGTGTCCATCACTTCTTCCTCGAAGTGTCATCAAACTGAAGAAAACCAAGCCTCTCTTTGAAGTAATCGAACTTCACTTTGGCTAGTGGCTTCGTCAGCACATCTGCATCCTGCTCATCCGCCGCAACATACAGGAGCTTCACTACTCCTCTCTCCACCATATCCCTGATATAGTGATATTTGATCTCAATGTGCTTCGACCTATCGTGGAACTGTTGATGTATATGTAACTTCGGAATGTATTTCACATATATGTATATTGTATTCCTATAGAGATGGTATTATTCCTCTATAAGGAAGTGTCGTCATTTATATTGTAAGTGTCGTAACTTGTACTTGATGGGTTATTAGACCACCTTATTTGGGGTCGGCCCTGTATAAGTCATGTGGTTCAAAGGGTTATTAGACCACCCTATTGGGGGTCGGCCCACTCAGCATTATGTTATGTGGTTAAGTTCGAGCCTACATGAGTTAGGTAAAAAGGCAAGTCAAGTCAAGTATAAATAGAGTGCGGGAGGCACTCTATTTACTCACTCACTTCTCACACATGCACTCAAGGAGGAGTGGCGTACTTATGGAGGAGGAGGATCTGCTGCTAGGTTATGGATATCTCTCTTGTTTGGTTGTATCATTGCTCTATCTATCTCTGAATAATTTATTGGGGTTTTTCACCTTTATGGTTTTCCCCAAGTAAATCTTTGTGTCTCTTGTGTGCTTGCATTATTGTCTCCATGATTGATATGCTGTAGATATGCTGTACATGTTGTTCTCTCAGTTAAGATCCTAGATTATATTGAAGTAAATTCTGAAAATTTAACATGGTATCATATCTAGCCTGAAAGAAGGCATGATATGGCATGTATGACACTTGTTGCACTTACGATGCTAGGGCTTGATATAGCAAAAACCAGTCATCGTAGAACTTTCTCTATAAATCCGTTTTGGTGAATTTTTCAGATCTGAAATTGTTACAGGACGAATATTACATCTCCAGGTACCTTGTGTCCAAAGGACAACCTCTAATTCGTTGTACTTTGTGATTTATGATCTGTACAATATAGGGTTTCTGCCTCTTCCAGATCTGAGTCAA